>PVHX01010610.1:0-69055 GCA_004024805.1 Geosciurus inauris | reverse complement strand
TTGCAATTGTGAATTGTGCTGCTATAAACATTGAGGTGACTGCTGTATTGTAGTGTGCTGTTTTTAAATTTTTAGGGTATAAGCCAAGGAGTGGGATAGCTGGATCGAATGGTAGTTCCATTCCAAGTTTTTTAAGAAATCTCCAAACTGCTTTCCAGATTGGTTGCACCAATTTGCAGTCCCACCAGCAATGCTTGAGCGTACCTTTTTCACCACATCCTCGCCAGCACCTATTGTTGCTGGTATTTTGGATAGCTGCCATTCTGACTGGGGTGAGATGAAATCTGAGTGTAGTTTTGATTTGCATATAATGTAACAATATTAATATAATAATATATATTCACTCTAGATAGTGATTTTCAACCTATTTTAATGTACCAGTGTCAATTTCATTGAAAGAGTCATAGAATTGAAAACTTGGAACTTCACAGGTTAAAATATTGCTATTAAAAATCTGTCCTACTATTGATGTATCTACAAAGAGAGTTGTCAGAAATGACTATTTATATAATGTTAACTTCGGTGATTTGAGTGATAAGAATTTATTTTGTCTTTCCTTTTTGTACTTTTTAATCTATTGATTGAATGTTCTTACAAAGTTACTTTAAAAATTATAAATGAAAGGGATAAGTGTCTTCACTGGGGCTTCTCAAACATCTCCACCATACACCCTTTGAACACAAGAGGTAGTAGAGGGAACTTCTTGGGGTTAACCAGATGTACTCCATCTCAAGTTTTAAAAAAAAAACTAATTCTTTAAAGTATTCTACTAAATTTAAATTTCCACTTACTCCACAATAAGTCTGTTTCTATATAAAAATAATATTTTCAATCACCCTTGAATAGAATTCATGTTCAAGTAAACTATATCTTTATTTATGTGGGGGCTTTTCATGATCCTTGATTCAATCAGCTTACATCTGGGGGCACTCATATTCTCATTTGAGAAGTACGAACTAATTTAATCATCAAAACTATCATTCACCTGAACTTCTACAAATTGTAAAGTACTTTCCACATTAAGTCTCTCTTTAGGCCTCTCAGCATCTTCTTTTTCAGGTTCAGCCTATTTTACCTCAACTTTTACCTCTGGAATCCCTCCAGGCTCAGTCCTAGGCTTCTTTCTGTGTTTTTAACTCTACAGTCACTGCCTAAACTATCATTTTATTTTTGACAATGGTTTCTACTACCTAATACATTCCAGTGATACCTAAATCTATATCTTAAAACCAACTGTACCACAGCCAGCTTGAAATCACATCTTGAATGTCTAATGAACATTTTAAATGTCCCTTGTAGATTTCAAAATCTTCCTCCAAATCTTGTCCATTTCCATTGGAAAGCTCCACCATCCATTGAGCTGTCCAAGCCAAAAATCAGATTAGTCTATGACATTGCAACATCCCTCTCGCATCCAATATATCAACAAGGTTTGTGAATGCCTAAAAATGCATCCGGTTGGATTATTTCTTACAAGTTCACCACTGCCATCACCACCACCAATCTAGTTCAAACCACCATCATCTTTTCCTGACTACTAAAATATTTAAATTTAAATTTCTCTCTTTTTCTTTCTTCTTTCCTTTCTTCTTTTTCTTTCCTCCCTTCCTCCCTCCCTCCCTCCCTTCCTTCTTTCTTTCTTTTTTGGTACCAGTGATTGAACTCACGGACACTTGGCCACTGAGTCACATCCCCAACCCTATTTTGTATTTTATTTAGAGACAGGGTCTCACTGAGTTGCTTAGCACCTCCCTTTTGCTGAACTCACGATCCTCCAGCCTCACCTCCTGAGCCTCTGAGATTATAGGCATGTGCCACGTACATGGAATATTTAAATTTCTATTCAGATGCTTAGTAGGCATCTCAAAATGAGAATGCCCAAGCAGAACTCTTGACTATTCACCCCAATAAATTCTTTTCCTATTTTTTTCATGGGTAACTACCACTCAAAACTCAGTCAGGTAAAATATGAGGAAATAATTCTAGATTTCTTACTTTCCTTCACACTACATAAGGTAGCATACAATTATAGAACATGTCCATCATCATAGTCAATTCTATTTAATGCTGTAGCAAGTCCTAAATCACAAGTTTATTGTTATTTTTAAAACTTTCTCTGGCTCTCCTAGATTCTTTGTATGTTTGTATAAGTTTTGTAATCAGCCAATTTTTACTATAAAGCTGCTAGAATTTTGACTGGCATTGCATTTAAATTATAGACCAATTGGGGGAGAAGTGACAACAACATTGAGTTCTCTAATTGAGAACACAATCTTTCCATCCATCTAGGTTTTTTTCAATTTCATTATGTTCATTGGTTTTCAGTTTATAGGCCCTTTGGTATTTTACTAAGTATACCTTGCTACATTTTTATGTTATTGTAAATTATACTTTTTACATTTTCAAATTTTAATTTCTGGTTGTTTGATGTATGTATATGGGAATACAACTGGTTTCTGTGTATTTTTATGACCGCTAAACTCGTATACTCTAGTAGCTTTTCCTTGGGGTTTTCTAGGTATCCAATCATGGTGCCTACTAATAAAGACAGTTTTATTTGTTTCTTCCTGATACATGTGTGTCTCTTCTTTTAATTGCATAATTGAGATAAATCTCATTCAATCATGATATGGTCTTTTTATGGATTGCTATATTTAATTTGCTAAGGCTTTGTTAAGGGATTTTTCTGAATCTGTTTGCTGTGGTTTCAATGTGGTTTTTCTCCAAAGGTTTGCCTTTTGGAAGCTTGGTTCCCAGTGTGGCAGTGTTGAGGTGGTAGAACCTTCTCTAACATCTTATGACACAGCCAGAGGGGCCCTTGTCATGCTGTTTGGAACTTCCAGCCACCAGAATTATGAGCCAAATAAACCTCTTTACCTTTTAAAGCACTGAGCCTTAGGTATTGTGTTATAGTAACACAAAATATACTAAGACACTGTTCATAAGGGTTACTGCTTTATATTTTTATATTAATGTCTTTGCTTGCTTTCAGAATCAGAGTAGTATGGGCCTCATGAGTTGGAAAATATTCCCTCCTCTTTGATCATCTGAGAAAGTTTGTGTTGCATTTATTATTTCTTCCTTAAATATTTGATATTTTAATAGATGCCATACACCAATCTGATGCAATACATCACTATGTAACTGTATAAATGAAAATTGATGTTCTAATTATATAATATACTAATATAGCATATAGTATAAATTTTGTATTCTCATCAGATATTTTCTTATGCAACTTAATCCTATTTCTCTAGGTCTGAGGGGAAGTCGGTTCATTAATGATAGACACTCTCAGAGACTGAGAGAAGAAAAAGGGAAACCAATGGATTTCACAATCAGTATTTTGTGATCCTCTAAATATAAATGGTTAAATTCAGGTCTTAGGAAAGGATACTTCAGTGAAATTGTCCTTAATCCACCTCTCTATCATGCCTCCCATTTGAAATACATCAAACCTATATAAACTGAATGACAATCACTTGATAGTCGATGTAAACAACAATCAGAATTCAGGATGCAAAATAGGATCAATATTTCTTATAGGTGAAACTTTTATGTTTTATGTAGAGAATAAAGGAGTGCATATAGAAATTAAGTAGATTACATATGTTATGTCATTACTCAAGAAATATTTATAACCTGTTTACTTTATAGCTTTGTATGACATAAACCTTATATAATTTCTATTTAATTCTTCTATTTCTGTTTTTTTTTCAAACATTAAATCTGTAACAAATTGTGTCCAAATAATTAAGGCTGCTCAAGAATAATGTATTCTTAAAGAATATTTTAAAATTTCAAACAACAACAAAAAACCCCACTCACTAGGATTACTATCAATTTTACTTTCTTCTCTTCCTAATATCTATAGTAAATAAAAATGTCTTGAAAATATTTTTCTAAAAATGAGGCAGAGGTGTAATTTTTATTAAAAAAAAAAACAACAGGAGTAATAAACTCAACTTCAAAGTCTCCTGTCAATATTGAGTTTTCCACTCAGCTTCAGAAAGTTTTCTTAAAAGGAACCGAAAATTGCTGGTTTTCAGAGACTCAGAGTGAGCAAAGCGACCCACGAATTTCCTGTAGGAAACTCACATCCAATTATGCCTGTGCCCACCCCTCGCAATACATTGGGGCCATAGAACATTAAAACACAAATTCCAGCAAATAGTTGGACTAGTGACTATGGGAAACAAATACTCTATTATAAAACAGTACCCTCTCCCTCGTGTGTATTTTATGCATTAACATGGTTTCCAGCGAGAATGACGTTTCCAATGATGGAGAGCTGAAAGCAGATCCGCCTGAAATCCCCTTGCTTCCGCGCTGCACCTGGTTTGCCCTCCCCCTTCCTTGCCGGACCCTCCGCGTCCCAGCCCAGGCCTGGTTCCTGTCACTAGCCAGGCTACAGCTTGAAATCCCAAGCCCCTGTTCTGGTTTCCCTCTGAGTGTTACGGGAGGTTTATCGACAAAACGCAGACTCCTTATAATCTGTTTGAAAAGCCCACTGCATTCGTCCAGAAGGTTTGATCATCCTTCTTGGTGAACAAGGCTGTGCTTTAGTGGAGAGTAGTCCGGGAGCTGTGTACAGAGGGAGCGGATTGGAGGGTGAGGGGGTGGGTTGTTTCCATTCTCCTAGTGAAATAGCCTTCCCTCTGCCAAAACCAAAGATCCAGTGTCCTTTGGGAACTGTCTCTCTAGGTTTTACTTTGCAAACCATCTGGTCTCTGTATGGGTTCCCCTGGGAAATCCTGGCCTCATGTCCAGGGGAACTCCATACCCAAGCCAGCCAAGATTTGGGTCGTCCTTCCTGGAGAGAACATTTTGGGGATCCAGCACTGTACGTGTGTTTATCCTTTGGGCAAAAAAAAAAATTATCCAGAAATGAAACCATCTTCTAGTAAGTATCTGATCTTTGAATAAGTATCACATATTCTCCTTTTCCAAGTTATCATCATGTAGTGAAAACAGTACCTGAATTTCAGTTTTGGTTCTGCCAATTAACCACCACATGACTTTGGACAAACTGTGGATGGAAACTGGATACTAAATGGACTGAACTCAATAGGATACAAGCAGCAAAAACAGAAACAAAAACAAAAGACAGTTTTGTTTTGTTTGGTTTTCTTACTGTGCTCTTCACACTTGGTAAGCTATTTCTTCCTCACTGCTACAGTGAAATTGTGGAAGGCTTCCAACTCTTTCCATTATGCTCAGATAACAGAAATGCTCAAGTTACTCATATGCATGAATCCAGCCTCCATACAGGCCTAGAAGTGTCACAGTCACTGTTCCCTTTTCTTACTAGCTTGGTATTGCTGTAAGCTTGAAAATACAGAATGAAGGAAGGGCACAGTTGGTTTCTCTTTTCTCTATTCTATTCTTCTCTATTCTATTCATCCTCTTCCTGATCTTAGAACTTCTCTGGGTCCATCAGGCCTGGAGGTGGGGAGGAGAGAGGATAGACAAATAACAGGAGAGCTCTTGAATGGAATGGATGTCATCCCATGCCAACCACAATGGACCCTCTGAGTGTGGCTGATTCTTCTCATGGGATGCTTTGGAAAGCTCCTCACTGATATCCCTGCTGGATCCCTCCAATCACAGTGTCCTTGATGCTTACCTTGGCTCACTCTCTGCTTACAATACTTCCCTCAGGCTCTGAGAATGTAGAATCTACTCTTGCATTGAGGGTCATATCTCCTATCCAGGCAATTTCTTGGGGTGAGTGTGGAATTCAATATAGCTCCATATCACCTCTCTCGCATGTGGTTATCACATGGTTCAAGAGAAAACAGCCACATTTTTGTCTCACCATACAGATGATGGAAGAACTTTTCACTTCCAAGGCAACTCTTTCTCCCTACTCTATTGTCACGGACCAATCTATCTCTACTTTCTCTTGCCACTCTTTACTTCCAGACTCCAGAATAACAGGTCAAACTCTGCAAGTAATTTCTTTAAATTCCCCTACAACCCCGTACTAGGGATCTAACCCAGGGGTGATGTACTACTGAGCTATATCCCCAGCCTTTTTTTTTGTTTTTTAGTTTTGAAACAGAGTCTCTCTAAGTTGCTTAGGGCCTTGCTAAATTGCTGACACTGGCCTCAAACTTGCTATCCTCCTGCCTCATCCTTCCAAGTTGCTGGGGTTACAGGTATGCGGCACTGTAAGAGGGCTGAGGTTCTCTTTCTAATTTAACTCGAGGGAAGAAGGTGGTAGCCTGTCCAGCTCACAGAAGTTGAAATGCTTTCCCCAAAGTAATCCTCCTTCCCAGGCATTTCAGTTTCAACTTTTTATATCCTCAAGGTGAATAGTAGCTCGAGATCTCAAAATAACCACAGAACTCTAAGCTCTGTATTCTGAGTTGTAGATAATACATATTGCATCATAGTTGATGGAAGAACTTCATAGCTCCCCAAAAGGAAATTGGCAATTGACGGGGAACAAAACCTTAAAGGAAAAGAAAAGGATCTACTAAGATCATACTAGCATGGGCTTACTCACACCTAAGAGTTATATCTTTCTTGAATTTCACACAATTCCACAAACAGTATCTCTCACCATTCATTTTACTATATGTCCTCCTGCAACAGACACATTTGTACATTGGCACTTCATATTCAGTCCTCCAGCTCTCTGAAGTCCTTGAACATATTTTTTATCCCTTTTATTTCTGTGCTAGCTCCAGTTTCATAAATACGGCAAATTGTTACCTAAAAGCCTTTTTGGAAATACCTAGAACTGTTGATAAAATTATAATATACAGATGTGCGACTGAGTTCTCAAAGTATGAGAAATGATGAAGGGTCAAATGTGAGCCGTAGACTAAAAGCAAGAGTGGTAAAGATGTAAGCCACATCTGTGGTGACTCTCTCTGGGATAGGGCTAAGAGGGAGGAGCAGGATATTGACAATTTCAGAAAGTGTTTTTGACAGCCACATACAAATTTCAGATGAAGCTTTAGGTCCACGTGTGGGAGGCAATGGGAACTGTGATAGCTACATAAAATTGAAACAAATCCAAGGTCTACAGCATCGGTGAATGACAGGATTAAAAAAAATAAATCAGCCTGCTGGCAAGAGGATAACAAGGAAGTTTGCCAATGGGTGGAAAAGTCTCCTCTAGGACTCTGTAACCACAGAGCTAACATTCATGTGCATTTTGGGTTCAAATTTTTACCACCTAAGTTATCCCTCGATGGCCTCAAAGAAACCAACACAAAATGCTCACAGTCCAAGTATGTGAGAGTCTCATGGTTAAAGCTCCCATAGAGATCAGCCCACAAGGCAAAACCTAAAGTCCAAGAAGACACACAATTCATTATGAATACTATAAACAGCTGATTAAATAATATAATAATATGATATTAGTATATTATTTACAAAATCATATTTTACCTATAAAATTGGCATTTTAAAATGTTTTGTAGAAAAAGTATTTCATACATGGAGAAAAGCTGCAAAAGTAGTAAAAGGAACTCCTATATACCCTTCTCTCAGGTTTTCCTAATGTTCGATATAAACATAATATAATTTATAATTTGAGAGTAAATTACAGACTCAATGCCTATTAACTGCTAATGATGTCAGTACCTATTTCATTAAATAATGATGTTGTCTTATATAACCATAGTTTATAATATCAAGAAAGAAACATTGGTAAAATTCTGTTATCTAATCTATAGACCTTGTAAAAATTTTGTCAGTTTTTCAAGACAACAGTTTCTCTATTTAAAGATCCAATCGGGACTGCATCTTGCTCTTGTTCTTTTTGTGTCCTTTGATCTACGACTCTTCTTTAGTCTGTCTTTTATGACCTTGATATTTGCAGAGTAGAGGTGAGTTGTCTCATATATAATATCTCTCAATTTGGTTTCTCACATTTCCTGTGATCAGAGTCCAGGTAGCCATTTTTGGCGGAACATGAGAGAGTTAAGATAGGATTCTTTTCAGTGCATCAGATGGCAAGGGATGTCTGTCTGTCCTATTTACAGTGAAAGTCAACTTGGAGCACTTGATTAAGTAATGAGTGCCAGGTTTCTTCAACATAAAGTTACCATTGCTACTTGGTAATTAATGTATTTCATGTGGGAAAATACTTTGAGATTATGTGAATATCTTACTTGTCAAACTTTTACCAACTGGTTTCAGGATCCAATGAGGAATCTTGTCTGAAATGAGTTGCCAAATTATGGTAAACTAGTGTATTCAAACTTTTAAATTCAAATTTATTTTTAAACTTAAATATGAGAATATTAAATTATACACATCTATGGGGTACAATGTAATGTTCAGATACATGCATACATTGTGTAATATTTAAATCAGAGTAAATCAAATTTCTCAAGCATTTGTTTCCTTTGTAGTGAAAACATTCAAAATCTTTTTTTTTTTTAGCTCTTTATTGTTATCTATGATCACCCTACTGTGCAACAGCACACCAGAACTTCTTACCCTTTTCTACCCACCACTTAATACCCACTGACCAACCTTTCGTCATCCCTCCGCCTCCCTTCCCTCCCTAGCCTCTGGTAATCAACGTTCTATTCTCCACTTCTATGAGATCAATGTTTTTAGATTCTGCATATGTGTGAGATCATGTGGTAACCTGTCTTTCTGTACCTGGCTTATTTCACTTGACATAATTGTTATAATTTGGATCTGAGATATCTCCCAAAATCTCCTGTATTAATACAGGAATGTTCAGAGGTGAAAGGATTAGACTGTGAGTTGTAACCTAACCAGTGAATTAGTACATTTGATGGGTTAATAATTTGAATGGTCTAACTGGGGGATAACTGCAGTCAGGTGAAGCATAGCAAGAGGAGGTAGGTCCTTCCCCGCCCCCATGGGGTTTTCATTTTGTCCCTTGCACCTTGCTGTCTGTTTCCTGGCTACCATGAGGGGAAGAGCTGTTCTCTGTCCGGTCCTTAGGCCATGATATTCTGCCTTACTTAAGGCATAGATGATAGAGTCTGCTGACCATAGACTGAACCTCTGAAACTGTGATCCAAAATGAACTTTTCCTCCTCTAAATTATTCTTGGCAGGTATTTTTGGTCACAGTGATGAAAAGCTGACTAACATAATAATGACCTGCAGCTCTATCCAAGTTGTTGCAAATGACAGAATTTTATCCTTTTTAAGGCTAAATAATATTCCATTGTGTTTTTTAAAATAAATTGACATAAAATAAAGAGGTAATAACTTAAAAAATACAAAATTTGAAACATACAAAAGAAAACTTCAAGATATGAAAGACAATGTCATTAAAATTAAGACATTAATGGGTGAATTAAAAATTATTTAAACACAGCTGAAAATAATATTGACATTCTGGAATTTGGATCTATGAAATTATTCAGAATCCAAACCAGTGAGGATAAAAGAGAAAAATTAAAAGCAAAATTAAGAGGCATGGAGGATTGAATGAGAAGATATGAGATAGAAGTAGATGTTTCAGAATGGTAAAGGGGAAGAGAAGCAATTTTCAAAGAGATAATGGCTGAGAATTTTGCAAAATTGTTTATGATATGAACCCTTAGACTTAAGAGGTACAGCAAGAAGAATAAAGAAAAATAAAACCACACTATATTTACCTTAGTAAAAAAAAAGTTAGAACATCAAAAACAAAGATAAAAATTAAAGTAGAAGAAACTGGTTAAGGGCTGGAGTTGTAGCCCAGTGGTACAGTGCTTGCCTAGCTAGTGTGAGGCACTGGGTTCCATTCTCAGTACCACATATAACTAAGTAAAATAAAAATATAAAAAAGAACCTGGTTTAAAAAAAAGACAGCTTTGCTACACAAATTGAAAAGCCAACTTACAGCAGTCTCATAGGCAACAATAATAGAAGCTGGAAAACAAGAATATTTTCAAACTGTGGCAAAATTACTGTCAAGACAGCCTTTTCAAATTCAGCAAAACAACCATGTAACAGTATAGCTATACAAATATTTTAAGACAAGAAAATGCTAAGTTTATTATTGATAGTCTCTAATTTCAAAAAATCTTAAAAATTTTATGTGGTAGACAGACACAATCCTAAAATGCCCCCATGATACTTGATTTTATTATAAACACAAATTTTGCTAGTTATTCAATTAACATTAATCTAGGTGCTTTGTGAAGTGATGTGACTAGTGTATTGACATCCCTCAAATCAGTTAATTTTAAGATAGGGAGATTATCACGTGAGTCCTTGAAATTTGGGTCAAGCGTCAAAGAGAGAGGATGTCAGAGAGATTCAAAATATGTGAGGGTATACAGAGAGGGCTAAATGGCAAGGAACTGCAGGAAGCTTCTAGGATCCTGGCCAAGAGTCATTAATAGAATGGAAACCTAAGCCCTATAACCACAAGGAACTGTTCTGTCAATACAGTAAATGAATCTTGAAGCATTTTATTTCCCAGAACCTCCAGAAAGTCATGTAGTTTAACTGACAACCTGATTTCAACCTTTCGAAGTCCAAGTTTTTCCTATACCTGGACAAAAACTGGAAGATAACAGATACATGTTGTGTTAAAACACTGTTTGTGGTAGTTTGTTATATTGCTATGGAATACTAATACAGTATATTTTAATAAGATAAAATTGTAGATATAAAGAAATAATGGATAAAAAATTGCAAAGTAAATAAACCCTCAGAATTTGCCACTAGTACCATTACTATATCTCTGTTTGCATCCATACACGTTTATATTAGTAACCATACAGAGACATAGATATTTATAGTTATGAAAATCACACTTTTGTTCAGCAATATAGCTTAATAATTAAAATCATAAACTTTGGAGTCAAAATCCTGGGTGAACTTTGATTACTTTTTACTCTTATGAATCTCAGTTTCTTTATATGTAAAATTCAGAGGATAATGATAGTAATTTCCTCATAGGGTGGTTATTGAATTTTAAACATCTGTTACTGTTGCTCATTTCTAAAATTTTCTTTTTACAACAATCATTGCTATTTTCTCAGAGTGCCTTGTCATTCATAAAAATCCTCATTTTCTTTCCTTTTTATTAATACATTATAGTTATATATAATATTGAAATTCATTTTGACATTATCATATAAGCATGGGATATAATTTTCTCCACCTCTGTCCCTAGTGTTTCCCCCTTTTCTCCACTTTACTCTCCCTGTTTTTCTTCCTTTACTTGTCTTTCTTCTATTTATTTAATTTTTAAATTTAGTTCTTTATAGATATATGTTAAGGTGAATTCACTGTGGTATATAAATATATGTACATAGCATAATTTGGTCAATTTCATTCCACTATTCTCTTTTCTCATTCCTCCTGCCTCCCCATCAATACCTTTCCTCTGCTACAGTAATCTCCTTCTTTTCATGGAATCCTGCCCTGTTTTTTTCCCTTATTTTGATCTAGCTTCCATGTATGAGAGAAAACACTTGACCCTTCATTTTCTGAGTCTGGCTTATTTCTCTTAGCATGATGTTCTCCACTTCCATCCATTTACCAATAAATGCCATAATTTCATTTCTCTTTATGATCAAGTAAAATTCCATTATGTACATAAACCACATTTTCTTTATCCATTTTTCTGTTGAAAGGCATCTAGGCTGGTTCTATAGCTTGGCTATTGTGAATTATACTGCCATAAACATTGATGTGCCTGATTACTATTGCAACACTGATTTTAGCTCTTTTGGATAAATACCAAGTACCAAGGAGTGGGATAGCTAGGTCATATGGTGGCCCTATCCTAGGATTTTTTTTTTTTTTTGGACTGAGGATTGAACCTAGGGTTGCTTAACCACTGAGACATATTCCCAGCTCTTTATAATTCTTATTGTGAGACAGGCTCTCACTAAGTTGCTGAGGACCTCGATAAATTGGTGAGGTTGGCTTTGAACTTGTGATCTTACTGTCTCAGCCTCCTGAGCCACTGAGATTACAGGCATGCACCACTGCACCAGGCCAATTCTTAGTTTTTTGAGGAATCTCCATACTGCTTTCCAGAGTGGTGGTAGTCCCAGCAATAATGTATGAGTGTATCTTTCCCCTGACAACCTCACCAGCATCTATTACTACTTGTATACTTGATAACTGCAATTCTGACCAGAGTAAGATGAAGTCTCAATATAGATTTTATTTGCATTTTCCTAATTGCTAGAAATGTTGAAGATTTTTAAATATATTTGTTGGCCATTTGTATCTCTTCTTGTGAGAATTGTCTCTGTAGTTCTTTTGTCCACTCTTTATATATTCTGGATACTAATCCTCTGTTTGAGAAGCAGGTAACAATGATCTTTTCCCATTCTGTAGGCTCTCTCTTCACCTTTTTAATTGTTTCCTTTGCTACGCAGAAGATTTTTAATTTGATGCTTTCTAACTTATTGATTCTTGGTTTTATTTTTTGTGTTTTAAGAGTCTTGATAAGAAAGTTGGTGCATGTGTCATTATATTCAGGGTTTGAACCTATGTATTCTTCTAGAAGTTGCAAAATTTCTGATCTTTGATCCACTTTAATTTTACTTTTGTGCAGGGTGAAAGGCAGGGATCTAGTTTCATTTTTCTACATATGAATATGCAGTTTTCCAAGCACCATTTGTAAAAAGGGCTACCTTTTCTAACAAATATTTTTGACATCCTTGTTAAGTATCAGATGGCTGTGAATATGTAGGTTTGTCTGTGTTTTCCATTCTATTTCCTGATCTTCATGCCTGTTTTGATGCCAATATCTTATTGTTTTTGTTACTATAGCTTTGTTGTATAATTTGAAATCAGGTATTGTGATTCCTTTGGCACTGCTTTTCTTGCTCAAGCTTGCTTTGGCTATTCTGGGTCTCTTATTTTTCCAAATACATTTTAGAAATATCCTTATCTTCTTATTTTATATCTTTAATCACTTCAAATATGTTGTTGTATAAGACTTTTTGGAGTAGTTCTGTCTTTTCACGTTATTGTGTTGTAAATCCTTCTTTTTGTTGTGTTATTTCTCTGGGTTTTCATGAGCCGTTTCTTTGTGTGGCTTGCTTATTTTTCATGTGTAGATTTTGGGTCCTCTATCTAGGTGCTCTCTTCTGATCCTTCGTTTTATGAGGTCATCTGATTATCATTATGGCTATTGTTCACTCTTAATTCTTGCACATGAAGGTTTCTACTCTTGTTTTGCTTGGTTGTATATTTAGGGATTTTTATCCAGTATTTTTATTGATTTTTGTTGTCAAAATCTGTGGGAATTTATCTCCATCAGTAAAGTTTTAGACATGGCTATCAAAACTGAGAAAAAACAGAGTGGACCCTTTGCTCCCCAGCAACTTCAGATAATATGTAAGCACCAACTGCTTCTAGCAAAGTGAAAATCTGGTCTTAATTTGCAAACATACTAACTTGTCAGCCTTCTTCTCTTGAATCAGAAGCATACATGTCCCTATACAGTTCAGCAATACATTCTCACTTGACTATGTGAACAGTGTGGAATAAGGAAAGGCCTGGAGAGATTTCTGCTGAGCTGGAGAGAAAGTATAGAACATGAGCTCCCTATTGTAAGAGTCTTGTGCTGAGGAAATCAAGAACTTGCAGTTAAACAATGTGCTTGGAGCTCTAGTGTCTGAAATATTTTCCCAGACTTCCCCAGAGAGCAATCCTTAATGAGCTGCTAAGAGAAATGATCAAACTATCAGCATCACTTTGAGCAACTATACATGATACTTTCGCACTCGGTATTTGTAATAGCATAATGGTAGTATTGCATCATCCACTAAAGAAAAAGGCAATGACTGACCAATGGCAGGGCTTTCTATAACATAGAAGCCATAGAAAAGAAAAAGTAACATAATCCTCATATATTAGATAGCTGTAAAATTACAATAAAGGCAAGATAGTAAAAAAAAATCTTGAATCATGTTATCTAAAAATTATAGCACAATTCAAAGCAGACATTTCAGGTTCACTCTGAGCCTAAAATAGTTCCTAATGGTGGTGTCTTAGTCTTCATTTTTCAAAAATAGGTTTAATAGTATCATAAGAGTATGCACATTTCAAATTAGGAGCCCTTATCTGGAGCACGAAAATTATACTGAAAACCTTGGACAACGAATCCCAGACATCTCAGAAAAACTTTCTCTTAAGCAACATCAATTGTATATGCAATTGCATAGAATCTGAGTCACTTTCCAGAAGGATTGAGAAATGATCTGGCTGGGTGGAAGATTTGGCTGTTATCAAGCATACTGCACTTGGTTTCATTTCCCCATAGGGCCTTCAAGGGAGGTCAAATAGTAACAGAATATCTTTTTTTACCACTGTGCTAAGAGATAATTTTTTCTCCCCTCCTGGTTGGCCAAGGTTCAAATCCCAACTAACAATGACACATTACTTAATCACCTACTGCCTGTTTCCTCATCTAAAAATATTACCTATTCCATGTGCTATGAGGAACAAATGAGTCAAACCATACTTACTATTATTATTGTACTATAATATTATCACTTTTGTTATTTTGGACCCACTGAAAAAAATTAAAATGATAATGATGGTACTCTTATAGTAACAGTACCATAATTGCACACAATATATTGATTGAGCATTCATGTAGTACCAGGTTGTTTATATTCAATACATATTGTTTTCTTTTTTTTTAAATTTTTTCTCAAAAATTGCATTTTAATACATGTTATCAAACATAACAGAAAAAAACAAATTTTCAGAACATTTTGTTTTCTTGACAATACTCCAAAGTAAGCTCTTTTATCCTCACTGTACAGATAATGAAAATGAAATTTAGTTTAGATGGTGACTATGGCTGTGGTCACTTTTAAAGCTTCCTCACTAACCTGTTTGGTGTCTGGGCTGGAAAGGTTCAAGAATCCAGGGAGTAGAGGAGCTGGGGCTGTTTTTCTCCCTTTGTGCCATCACCTCATGCAGGCATTCTGCAAGGCATCCTCAGAGAACCAGACTTCATGCATGATGGCTTAAGTACCAACAGTCACTCTCCCAAGGACTACTAAAAGAAGATGAGCAGTCTTTCCTTAAGCCTCAACAGTCACACAGCATCACTGTCCCTGTATTTTCGTGAAGGAGGCTCCCAGGTCCTGCTTGGGTTGAATAGTAGAGCTCCTAGACTCCACCCCTTGGTAGAAGGAGTATCAAAGAATCACACACATCCTTTCAAAATGTTCCTGAAAACCACCACAAGTTGCTGTAAAGCATAGGTATTACTATTATTCTTAATATTATCCAGCTGCAAATCATTCTCTCTGGAAAGCATTAATAGTAAAGGTAAAACATTTCACACCAAGTTGACTCTAAGGCTGCTTTCTCCAAATATGGAATTGTTACATTCTCAGGAAATATCCCCCAACCTTTGTATTAGCCAAAATAAAACATAACCTAGAAAGAAAATCCTTATAAAACATTCCTAAAGATGATGCCATCTCAAGCCAAGAACCTTTTTAAAAATTCATCCATTTAACAAAAGCTGTTCTCTACTTTTTCATCTGTGTGTTGACATGGGTATTCAAGGGACCATAAGAAGTATATTGGGTTATGTGGTCATTTAAAAATATCCCTGGTACTTGGATACATACCATATGATCTATGTCTTTTAGTCATGAGGTATCCAGCCTGAAAATCAAGAAAAGAGAGAGATATGATTTCTCCCATAAGGCTCCCAGGTCCTAGAAGCACAGCAGTTCCATTATGGGTGAAAGATGAGGTCCTGCTGAGAAAGGCTAACTGTCAAGCACAGTTACCTGCTTAGCCAAGACCAAATTCCAGGTCTTCTGACAGTCACTTCAATGCTTATTCAATTGTTGTATACATTTTGTCAAGATTATTGCAAAACTTGTGTGATTTTCTACTTGAATATAAAATGCATTGAAAAGAATGATACTTCTGAATAGTTATTTCATAGTAAATGTCATGCTGATTATGCCTATTCTATGAAATTGACAGTGGTAATAATGTACCTTTCCAATGATGACAAGTTCTTTTGTCTCTCAAGTAAATTAACCAGCAAATATCATCAAATTCCTTTATTCACTGCTACAGATTCACAATTCATAACTTTATCTAAATGCTTCTTAAATCTATTTATATTTTTAAGATTGTATAAATTTGAGGAACAAGCACCAGATTTAGAGCTCCACATTATTTAACTTAAAATGAACTCTTTAAAACTGGAAGGTTACTCATAAATTTCTTAAAGGCTAATCAATTCAATTAGTTGGATTTTTGTTTGTTTTTACAGGGAGTAATTAAGCAGTCTATGCTGCATGCTTTCTCAAATTTATATTTCACCTGAAATATTCTATAGTCTGATTCATTCTATAGTTTTTCCTATTCTCATCCCACTTCCCTTCCCTTCATTCCTCTTTGTCTAATCTAATAAACTTCTATTCTTCCTGTCTCAACCATAACCTTGTTGTGGGTTAGCATCCACATATCAGAGAACATTCAGCCTTTGGTTTTTTTGAGACTGGCTTATTTCACTTAGCATGATATTTTCCGTTTCCATCCATTTACCTACAAATGCCATAATTTCATTCTTTTCTATGGCTGAGTAATATTCCATTGTGTATATATACCATATTTTCTTTATTCACTCATCTGTTGAAGTGCACCTGGATTGATTCCATGGCTTGGTTATTGTGAATTGAACTGCTATAAACATTAATGTAGCTGCATTGCTGTAATATGCTGATTTTAAGTCCTTTGGTTATACATCAAGGATTGGGATAACTGGGTCAAATGGTGATTCTATTCCAAGTTTCCTAAGGACTGTCCATACTGCTTTTGTCTTTCCATAATGAAAAGGTGCAATTTTTAAACTAGAGATTCCAAAGCTACCCTGAACATTTTAGTTGTTATTTTTAATCTATTTCAGCTCCAAATTTTCTTTAGATCCTATATTGAAATTTATAATGTATCCTGTATTGAAACATATAGTTCATGTTCCAGTTTAATATACATCATTTTGGATAAAGGGGCAGGAGTTACATTGCAAAACAATCACCTTTTTCTCTTTTTGTGCTTTGTTATGTAGCTCAAGCATTGTCTTAAAACCTTTAACACAATGCCCTTGGCATCCACCATGAGTTGACTACAATACACTCATTAAATGAAGACCATTTGAGACTTCTTGACCAGTACAGTAGACCACATGCTGATATCCTCAATCTTTAAAATCTTCTTAAAATAACAGCAAAAGAATTTTAAAATACATATATAACAGTATAATCCTATAAGGATAGAAGAATAGGGAAAAAAAGTAATGGCTGAAAGTTGTCAACAAAATTTTTGGCAAATAGAAAATAGAGAAGTAGTGTATATGAAGTGCACATAGACAAAAAGCAAATCTACACTCCCTCCAGAGCTCTGGAGAGGCTTAGGACTTGGGACATGGGAGTGACAACAAGGGTACTGACTTAAATTCTGCATATTTTATCTTCAATCTCTTTTTCCCCCATGTACTGAACTCCCAGAATAGAGTAGAGAACTCTCTTTCCACTCCCCCATTCTTTGGAGGACCAGGGTTGACCAGATTCCTTACTGATGAAGTTGGATGGGCTCCAGTGCAAAACCCTGTGATCTGATGTTTGGAGATTCCCCCATGTAACAAATATGTCCTTTAGCCCACTGATGTGATGCACAGAAGTTAACAAGCCTTATTCTTAAACCTAGAGCTCAAAAGCAGCTTTATATTGTCTCATTCTTAAGTATGAATTCCTCCACCAAGGCTCCCCAGACATTAAAGAAAATTTTACACCATGAAAAAGAAAACCAATATACACAGGTTAAAAAAATGCCAGTAGAAACGGATATTTAAGGGAATAAAATTTAATTAAAAAAAAAAACACTCCTAATTCTAAATATCTCCAGAATGGCTCTTGCAGGCATTATGTTTTCTAAACATTGAATTAAAAAGGAACCAAGAGAAATGGAAAAAATCTCTTAAAAATATTGGAATATAACTGCCAAAATTTTCAAAAGAAATATAAATTTGAGAACAAGAGAAAATAGAGAAAATCAATGTATAAAGTTCAACTGTTGATTAACAAGGGCCATAGGAGTAAAGAGAAGACAATGAAAGGAATAATCAAAATACTTATACAAAAGAATATACCAGCACAAAAGGCAAATAGTTTCCCAAATAAAAGGATTATTTATTGTTAGGATAACATATTTTAAAAAAAAACATTTATGGTTTTGTGAAATTTCACCACCAAGAAAAAATAAAAAGTCCTGAAAATTTCTAGAGAGAAACAAAACCACAAAATGTCTGGGAAAGACAAGCATCAGAATTCTCTCCAGCAACACCAGATACCAGAAATTATGGGACAATGCCTTTTAAGAAAATATCCAGATAACTTAGGTCCAAAAGAATCAATATAATAAAACCCACAGCTGGTGCTCACCTGTAATACCAGTGAGCTGGGAGGCTAGGGCAGAAGAATTCCAAAACCAGCTTCAGCAGCTTAGTGAGGCCCTTAGCAACTTAGCATGACTCTGTCTGTAAATAAAAAATTTAAAAAGGGCTAGGGATGTGGCTCAGTGATTGTGCCCTTGGGTTTAATCCCTGGTACCAAAAGTAAATAAATAAATAAATAAAACTTCAAAACAGCAGAAGAAAAAATTTTTTCAACCTAGAATTATTTACCCACCTAAATGATATCAAGTGACAGACTAGAATCCATTCAAAATTAAAATCTCAGAACATTTACTTCTTGCATACCTGACCTTAGGAAAATACATGGATGTGCTCTTAAATGAAGAAAGTAAGATAAAGGAGACATAATGTCAAAGAAGGGTCATTTTCATTCAAGAAAGTAATTCAGAAAACACTTTTCAACAAACTAAGGCAGGAGAATGTTAAAACCAAATTAGTCAAAGTCCTTTCACATATATTTTGGAAGGGAGATATTTGTGAATAAAGGGGACATGACTTAAGAGTTTCTAATTTTGCCCTGGGAAATTTGAAATGACCAAAGGAGGCAATATCTGTAGATAAGGCATGCAAAAGCAGAGGGTGACTGTTATGGTTTGGATGTGAAGTGTCCCCCAAAAGCTCCCATGTGAGACAGTGCAAGAAGGTTCAGAAGAGAAATGATTGGGTTGTAAGAGTCTTAACCCAATCAGTGATTAACTGAGTGGTAACTGAAGTGGTAGGGTACGGCTGGAGGAGGTGAGAATTGGGGCATGGTTGTGGGAATATATTTGTATCTGGTAAATGAACTTTCTCTCTGCTTCCCATGGTGTGAGCTGCTTACCTCTGCCACACTCTCCTGCCATGATTTTCAGCCTCACATCTAGCCCCTAGGAATGGAGTTGGCCTTCTATGGATGAAGACCCTAAGCCTCCAAATAAACTTCCTTCCCCTACAATTGTGCTGGTTGAGTTGTAAGTCACAGGAGTGAAAAAGCTGACCAAGACAGCAACTGAGCACACAGTATGTCTGGACTGCAACTCTTCAGCAAAAATTAAAGTTATCTAACCAGCTAGGCACAGTGGGGAACACCTGTAGTCTCAACAACTCAGGAAGCTGAGGCAGGAGGATCCTAAGATCCAGGCCAAACTCGGCAATTTAGAGAAACTCTGTCTCAAAATAAAAAAAAGTAAAAGGACTCACTGGTAAAAATATCCCTGGGTTCAATCCTCAGTACCCAAAAGAAAAGAAAAAAAAGTTATCTAACCAGAAATAAATCATGATAAAGAACTCAGATATGGAAAAGCTGAGATAAAATAACGAATGATGAAAAAGTGTCCATCTAAACGTATAACATACAGCTAACAACTGTAGTGGAAATTCCTTTAACTGAATATAAATATAATAAGCATTGATAAAATAAAACTCATAAAATAGATTTAAAAAATGGGAAACCAGGAAATGAGTGGTGAAAAGAAATATAAAAGTGATATATAATGGACTCAGACAAAAGTCTAAAATTAAAATATGTAAAAGTAATGATTCTTGACAATGTTTTTCCCATTAAATATTGAAGTATTTTTTAAAAGGACGAATCTTTTTTATATTAAAAAAAACTTTTTGTAACATTCCACAATTCCTTTTTTAACTTTTTTCTTATTAAATTCAATAATATATAATACTAAAAAAATTGAGATTGATTCTATTTTTATAAAATAAGTTTTTATTCTATATAATTATCCACTCACCCATTAAAACATCTTTCTCCTATCTCCATATATGTGTCAGGCAATATTAATCAGCTTAATATTTATTTAAAGAGTTAAGAGAAACTTCCTTTGTGATTGAGGGGAGAGGGAAATAAGATTTTATTTTAAACCTTATGGGCTGGCTGAATTTTCTATACAGATGTATCACTTAACTCTATTAGAATTGTATATGAATTACATTTTAAAAAACACTTCAATATGCATGTTTTATCCAATTCAATGTTCACAACCACCCTGCAAAATAAATATAATTATCTGTATTTTAGGAAAATTGAGAGAGAATGAAAAGTGATGTGATTTTTCCCAAATGGCACACCAAATAAGGGGTATTTCCTTATTTTCAATCTCTATTATATATTTTACCAATTTACCTGGGAATGCCAATTGAGGATATGAAGATTAATAAAAAAAGCAATCACTACCTGCAAGAAATAGTCACTAGAGTACAATAAGATGTTATATATTAATAGATGATTCATAGTTTTTTCAAAAAAGTCTACTAAAGGTTTATTGAGCATTCATATATACCAAGAATTATGAAAGACATTACAGAAACATATTTATTTAATCATCATAACAATTTTCCAATGTAATTATTTTATTGATTTATTATTATTAAAACACATTTATTGCACACATTAATTGAATTCACTGTGATATTTCCATGTGGGCATAAATTGTGCATTGATTGAGAGAATACATGATGCTTGTCTTTCTGTGTCTGGTCTATTTGAATTAATATGAGGTCCTCCAATTCTATCTGTTTTGCTGCAAATGATAGGATTTTATTCTTTTTTGTGACTGAACAATGCTTCACTGTGTATAATACCATATTTTCATTACCATTCATCTGTTGACAGGCACCTAGACTGATTCCATGGTTTAGTTATTGTGAATAGTGCTGTTGTAAACCTGGGCATGCAGGTAACTCTTTTGTACTGACTTTATTTCTTTGGATATATATCTAGGAGAGGGATGGATGGATCATATGGTACTTCTACTTTATTTTTTTGAGGAAGTGCTATACTGTTTTCCACAGTGGGTGTCTAATTTACATTCCTTCCAATAGTATGTAAGGGTTTCTTTTATTCTACATCCTTACCAGTATTTGCTATTTTTTTAAAATGGCTATTCTGACTGGAGTGAGAGGATATCTCAATATAGTTATTGTTTGCATTTCCAAGATGGCTGATTATAGTGAGCATTTTCTCATATATTTATTGGTCATTTGCATTTCTTATTTTGAGAAGTGTCTATTCAGATCATTTTCCCATTTTTAAATTGGATTACTTTTTGTTTATTAACTGGTTGATTTTTAAGTGTTGATAAGTTGTTTGAGTTCTTTATATATTTGGGATATTAACCATCT
This sequence comes from Geosciurus inauris, assembly GCA_004024805.1. Classification (NCBI taxonomy): domain Eukaryota; kingdom Metazoa; phylum Chordata; class Mammalia; order Rodentia; family Sciuridae; genus Geosciurus; species Geosciurus inauris. Next base: position 47,521 of record PVHX01010610.1, on the reverse strand, counting down.
TCCAGATGAATAGTTGGCAAATATATTCTCCCATCCTGTACATTGTCTCTTAACTCTGTTGATTGCTACTTTTCCTTTGCCAGAGGCTTTTTCATTTGATGCAATCCCATTTGGCAATTTTTGCTTTTGTGTCTTGTACTTTTGAAGTCCTTTTGAAAAATCTTTTTCTGTACCAATATCTTGAAGTGTTTATGATTTCCTCTAGTAGTTTCAGAGTTTCAGGTCTTACATTAAAGTGTTTGATCCTTTTTAAGTTGAATTTTGTACAGGGTGAGAGATGAGGGTCACATTTCAATCTTCTGCATGTGGACATCCTATTTTCCCAGCACCATTTGTTCAAGAGGTTGCCCTTTCTCCAGTGTATGCTTTTGGCACCTTTGTCAAGAGTCTGTTGGCTATAGATAAGTGGGTTTGTTTCTGTATTCTCTCTTCTGTTCCACTGCTCTTTGTGCTTATTTTTATTCTCATATCATGCTGCTATTTTTTATTTATTTTTTAACTGTAACTCTATAGTATGTCTTCAAACCAGGTTCTGTGATACCTCCAGCTAGGTTCCTTTATTGCTTCAGCTTGCTTTGACTATTTAGAATCTTTTATGCTTCAAATTTTAGAATTGATCTTTTCTAAATCTATGAAGAATGTCATTGATTTTTTGATGGATGTTGCATTGAATTTATGAATAGTTTTGAGTAGAATGGCCATTTTAACAACATTCATTCTTCCAGTCCATGAATATGAGAAATACTTTCACCTTTTAGTGTCTTCTTTGATTTCTTTTTTAAGTGCTTTATAATTTTCACTTCCTTAGCTAAATTTATGCCTAGGTGTGTGTGTGTGTGTGTGTGTGTGTGTGTGTGTGTGTGTTGCTATTGTAACTGGGATTGCTTTCATGAATTTTTTTCTCAGGAAATTCATTATTGGTATATCGAAAAGATACTGATTTCTGTATGTTGACTTTGTGTCTTACTGAATTTATTTATTAGTTCTAATAGTCTTTTGGTGTAGTCCTTAGATTTTTCTACATATAGAATCATATCATCTGCAAATAGAAAATTTACTTCCTCTTTCCTATTTAAATCTTTTATATATTTTTGTATCTCTTATATCTTTCTCTTGTTATTTATTCTGGATAAGATTTCTAAGAGTGGTAAGAGTGTACAGCCTTGTTCCTGATTTTAGAAGAAATGCTTTTGGGTTTTGCCCATCTAGTATTATGTTGGCTGTGGGTTTGTATATTTATCCTTTATTATGTTGAAGCATGATCTTTCAATATCTAATTTGTTCAGGGTTTTTATCATGAAGAAATGTTGAATTTTATTAAATGCTTTTTCTGCATCCATTGAGATGATCATATGATTTTTATCCTTTCATCCTATTTGTGTGTTGTATTACATTTATTGATTTATGTATGTTGAGCCATCTTTGAATTCCCAGAATGAAACATACTTGATCATGGTGCATGATCATTTTGATGTGCTGTTCAATTCAACTTCCTAGTATTTTGTTGAGGGTTTTGAATGTGTGTTTATCAGGAAAATTAATCTATCATTTTCTTTTTTTGCTATAAACATGTCAAGTTCTGATAACAGCTTCATGTTAGCTTCTTAGAATAAGTTTGGAAGGGTTCTTTCCCTTTAAATTGTATGCAATATACTCAGAAGTATTAATATTAGTTCTTATGTAAAGGTCTGGTAAAATTCAGCAGTGAAGCCGTCTGACTTCCTCAGTGACCCCACTATTCATTCAAAAGTGTGTTGTTCAATATATATATGTATATGCATAATTTCTAAATTTTCTCTTGTTTATTTCTAGTTTTATTCCACTGTGATCATAAAAGATACAGAATATGATTTTAATTGTTTTGGGTTTTTTAAAACTTGTTTTGTAGCCTAACATGATGTATTCTAGAGAAAGTTTCATGCTGATGAAAAGAATATGTATTCTGAAACTTCTGGAAACGAATGTTCTGTAAATATGTTGTCCATTTGGTCTAGAGTGTAGTTTAACTCTCATTTTTTATTGATTTGTTTGTCTAGATGGTCTATTCATTGATGAGCATGAGACATTGAAATATCCAACTATTCTTGCATTGGAGTTTCTCTCTCCATTTAGGTCTAATAGTATTTGTTTTATAAAGTTGGGCATGCTAATATTAAGTTTAAACCATATTTCTTTTTCATGAATTAACCCCTGGTCCATATATATAACTTTGTCTTCTTATTACTTTTTGTCTTAAAGTCTATTTTGTCACATATAAGCATAGCTCTCCTGCTGGTTTACAGATTCTGTTTCCTTTGGGATGGTATCAGCAACTTTCTCCTGAAAATGTACCTCGAAATATTGCTTTGTAATATGATGTGATGCCGAGTTTACTTACAGATGGGTACTGTACTGTAATCTCCCTGTAGTTTCTTTGTCTATGATTAGTGAGTTTGGGCACAGAGTAAACCATTTTGAGTCAGAGAGACCCACTGTCTCTGTGGGTCACGCAAAAGTGAGAAAATTCTAGCATTTTCAGGGAGGTGTGGTACAGGTGGCATTATGTCGAGTAATCATAGAGGTTAGCATAGGTAACTCGGTGATTACTCTACAGTGGGAGCTGTGGCCTTTCGCAGGTGATGAGGGATTCTTTAGACACTGTAAATATTGGCTGTTACTTAAATGGGATTCTGTTATTGGCTGCTGGTAACAGTGAGGGGCCTGAAATATTTTCACTGATTAGAAAATAGTGTTGGTCCTAGTCCTTCATGGGGAGAGATGGAGGCTGAGATTATAGCACCACCTCTGTAGCACTCACACCCAGTCTTGTTAGCAGTAAGTGTTTAAGGAAGACACCGGGGCTGACTGATGTGGACAGCATGAATAGTGTTATTTCTCTTTGTTGCTAATACTATGGGCATGCCCACCCAGGAGCAGAACCTCAGGGAATCCCAGCTGTGAATGCTTGGGGATGGAGCTGCAGGAGGGGCTTTTCTCCTTCCTGTCTGTTTTAGTTGGAGTGCCAAAAAGGAATTGAATGAGAGGGGTCATGGTTTGTCAAGGAAAGATTCCTCTCAGCTGAGGTATCTCTATGAGTGAGCAAGAGCTGAACACAGCTGGCTCTGGACTAAGTTACTTTTTTTCTCTCTTAGGCTGTGTGGCTCAGGAGCAGGGCTACAGCCAGGGCTGTGGCAATGTTGCTCAAAACTGCCTCATCAGGCATCTATGGGTAGGTAAGCAGAGGAAACTCAGGGTTCTTTCTCTGCCTGGCTGGTGAAAGGTACCTGTGCATTGATGCAGGGAGAGGATTGGTGGAAATTGCACTGATAACTGCCTTCAGTTCTCAGAACCACATGAAACCACACACAACTAGCTGGCCACGCCCCAGGTCTCAGTGGGCAGGTTCCCTGATTCCCTGATTCTTGAGGACTGGACTCTTCACTCCCCTCCATGTTGCAATACCCGTTCCCCACTCTGTAGCACTCTCAGTGGGATTGTGTTCAAGAGCAATATGAGGTACCCATTCGGTGAGCCAGTGCAGCGGAATGTCTGTGGGGCTCCAGAGATGGGAACATACAGGGGGTTCTGACTCCTGCAGCAGTCCAATTTCAGATAATAGTTCCCTTCTCAAGATGGCTTCTGGCTACAGCACCCTGGTGGTTCCCTGGAAAATGATGTAAATTCCTTTTTCAAAGCCAGCTGCTGTGAGGATTTAAGCCCTCTTACCTATGTAAGCTGCAAGCCTGCAAGGCTGTGAAACTTCCAGTAGTTAGGATTGCAAGTATATGCTCTGAAAAAGTTTGCTAGAACTCTCTTTCTCCTTAACTCCTGCAAAGGGAAGACTCCCCTACTCCCAGCTACAGAGTTGGGCTGCAGGTGGTGGGACATTTTGTTTTTCTTGCTATGCTGTTATCTCAGGTCTCTGGATTTACAAGGTTTCTCTTTCCTACTGTTGAATTCCAGTGTTATCCCATGGTTACTTTCCTCAAAATGCAGCTCTAGACCGATTGCTTTAAGTCTTCTTTATAGTGAAGCAGGTGAGTGCTGGGTGCCTCTATTCAGTCATCTTGCCAATGAAATTATTAATTTTTTTATTTTTTGAAAAATTTGGATTCATAGAGACCATACTTCAAACTTCCCTGACTAGTTTTCAGAGTCCTTTTTTTGAAGGGTCCAATGTAATTATTTTAATTCATGTCTTTTCATTTTTATTCTATGAAGTATTAGATATTAGCATTTGAGTCTAACAAAATGATAAGGTATGCTTGTGCTTATTTTTTTCCTATCCTTAATTATTGGATGCATATACATTGTTTCAATATGTGCTGTGTTAAGGATCACTGTAAGTGAGAAATAAATAGATCATTAGAAAAGAAAATAAGTGGTAAAGTAAGGACTCACTATTTATATTGATTGTTGTTGAACATTAGAACCCATCTGGACTTTAGCCAAGACATCCATGAGACTAAGAGCTGGAAGATCTAAGACTTTAGATCCTTGGCCTCGTATCAAATGAGTTTTACTTTTCATGGAAATACATAGTCCAATTAGGGTATTTCCATTATTTTTAGAGTATGCTAAAATAATGGGACCCTTTTCCTAAATTTGTGAAGCAATACCTGCAAATTCTTTGCTCAAAGCCCTTTGCCTGTGAATTCTGATTTTTTTGATTTTTAGTTGTGTTCTTTCATAGTCAGTTCAGGCTGCTGTAGCAAATTTCTATTAATTGATTGGGCTAAAATACAAGTATGTATTTCTCAAAATTCTGGAAGCTGGAAGTGTGAGAGTAGGGTATCTGCATGTTTGGGCTCTGGTGATGGCCCTCTTCCAGCTGGCAGATAGTACTTTATCTCCATATACTCACATCATGGAAAGAAAGAGAGAAAGAGTGCTCTGAGGTCCTTTTTATTAGGACACTGACCATTGGTGAGGGCTCCAGTCTCATGATCTATTGTCTTCTAAAGGTCCCACCTTCTAATAGCATTACCTTGACAGTTAGGATTACAACATATTAAATTTGAGGGGACACAAATTCTGTCCATAACATGTTCTTAGCTACAGATGTCTTAACTATAGATAGGTGAGGAAAAGAACTGTCCTTTTTTCACATAAGGCAAAAAGAAGTTAGAATCAAATTTTTGCATAGACCTAAACATTTTCCTTAGAAAAATTAACGAAATAATCAGAAGAACATACAACCCTTTTTGTGCAGGTCCCTGGCAATCTCTGCAGGAGTCTGGTTGTCACATGTGTTACAAATCTTGTCTCTAACCTTAGTATCAGTGAGCTTGACTAGCTATGGCACTTCAGAGCATTCTGATATTTAAAGATTTCTACATTTCTCTAGAGGACTAGGAAAAACATGGATTGTATCTGGATCTTGTAGGGCATTAAATTTGACAAAGGTGAAAAGCAACAAAATTCTTGGACCAGTCTCTCTTTTTTTTTCCCTTTTTCACTTTCTCCTTCCCTACTCCCCTTTTTTTCTTCTTTTGAGACTGGGGATTGAACCCAAAGACATTCTACCACTGAATTACTTTCAGAGCCCTTTTTATTTTTTATTTCGAGACAGGTTCTCACTAATTTGCCCAGGCTGGTCTCAAACTTAAAAAGCCTCCTGCCTCAGCCTCCTGAGTCACTGGGATTACAAGTGATGCCACCATAGCCAATGACAAGTCTAGTTTTGATATTCTGAAATTGCTATCCCATTGTGATCAAAAATCAAAATGGGATTTTTCCAGATAGAGTAACTCCCATGTTTGGCAAAATTCACAACATACAGTGAAGTAGAGAAAAGAAAAGTAAAAAAGCATCTTTATAACCTAACAAAATCTACCAAATTTTATAAGCATTTTATTGATCCAGACTATCTTGCCACACTGATTAAACTTTCCAAGTTATTTTTTATATCTCAATTTTGTATATGTAATATGTAGCATGTGAGGAGCTAACTTAAGTAGCAATGGCCAAATTCCAACTTTTCAAAATTCTGATACCTTTTGTGGAAAGAACTAAGCAAATCATGTTCTCCTCTGTTCAATGGGGCATAGGGAACAGTGGTCTTCTCCCCTCATCATGTGCTGAAAGATGAAATTATTCACTTCTTAGATCTACAAAGTCAGTCCAGCATGGAGACAGCCTGGCCCTGTGCATACATGCACTTAATAAATATTTCTGGATGATGCTTAAAGCTCTTAAAATAAAGTGCTAAATAATAACAATCATAGACTTTGGCAATGTTCCCTATTAGCACATCTTCAGCTGTTATATGAGCAGCCCTAAGTGAAAATTAGCCCATGGGGCCCCTCTAAACACTCTGCTAAAAATAAGCTGCATCATCTCTCATTTCAATGTTCGTGAGGTCACAAGCCGCTCATACACTCCAAGTGCTTGTCATGTCAGTGCTCTTGAGCTCAGGAAGATGGCTTCCAAAAAAATTTCAATATTTAGATCCTAATGGATTCCAAGAAATAGAATATCCTTGTCAGTACTGAAAAATACATCGAGTTTCTGATCACTGATTATGCAAAATCCAGATATAAATCAATATGGTGTGAGGTGTTTAGTAAAGATTTGTCATTGCTTGCTTGACACTTGCCCAAAGACTTAAGATGGAGCTTTGCATCCTGCAGAAGCTTAACATATATTTGATATTATTGCTATAAATTCAGGAAAAAGTTCAGAATAGAAAATCAAAAAGGACCTGAGACATGCCTATGTCATAATATAGTCTTATGATTTAAATTAGATAAAATAGGTCAAGTTCAAAGTACAATACAAAATGTTACTTGCTAGTAGTCTTGTTCTTTATCTGCCTGAAATACTTCTTTTTTAAATAATCTTTTTTGGTATTTTGATTTCTCAAAATATGTGGATATCATATTTTTTTCAGCAGTAAGTCATACAATCTTCTCGAAGTTGAACATTTTTTCTCTCTCACTAGTTTAAATGGCTATGTCTATGTCTATTTTAAACTAACTTCCTTCCGTTCTTTTTTTTTTTTAATGCGTCTCCAGTGCTGAGACAGCTTGCAACAGCTTGCAACATTTGTCCTTTCCTCTAGCCCCAAGCAACCTCTGCCAAAAGTTAACCAGATCCTCTGGATGATAAGTAGACTGCATTGACACACCAGAACTCATGTATCACCCTAGGTCAGCATCAAGTTCAATGTGTCAATGCCAGAGACTTCTCAAAAAAAGGGAGTGAGAATGCCACATCTTACTCTTTCCAAACATATCACCTTCTTTCACTAAAATGTTCTAAGTATTAAGCACCCTCTTTTCCATTATTAATGACCCATGATTCATTAGTCTCCAAGATCCCTTACTAAATTAATCTAAATTCAGTTAGATGCCCTCATTTAATAGATCCCACAAGCCCAGAGCTAGTTGGGGAAAAAGTAAAATATCAAGTCCATATTCTTATAAATATTCAAGCTTGCATATTTTCTTCCACAGTTCATCTTGCTAATGTCAGCCTCCATAATTTATTGACCATGTAAAAATATTTTAGCATGGAAAGTGGAGAAAATGAGTGAGAATAAATCATCCAGTGCTCTTCCACAGGCCACAATGCTGTCCAGAAGACCTTCCTCTTTAATTTTGCATTCAAGCGCCAGTTGAGACAAATTGGTTAGCAGTTCATCATGGGAGCAATTCCAGACCTCATTCATTCAGACTCTAAGGACTTTTCAGTGTCACCAAACACAGCCAACACATATTTGGTGACCTCAGGAAGAACACAATACTTGGAGGTTTAGAAAAATGACAGAGTACGCCTCAGTCCTTAAAATTCATCACCTAATTTCCTCTATCTCCTTTCCACCGGGTAAGAAACATCTGTCAACACATGTGCCATTGACCTGTTATTCTTCCAAATGTGGTTATTGAGCTTGACTCTCTATACTCCGACAGAGGAAAGTCATTCTGACACATATGCTGGCACCATGGGGTAACACAAGGTATGCAAGGGTTAAAATTGCTTACCCCTCACCCCCACCCCTGTGAATCTACCTAGAGGGAAAACTATGTATTGTTTTAAACAACATGGCTCTTTCCCATAATCCTATATATTATAAATTTACATTGTAAAAGTTCACTTATTTATTTTTTTCTAACAGAACAACATATGTTATGCTTGCATTTGAAAGCAATCGCAGAAGAAGGGCCTGCATGTGAATACAATTGGCTGGGAGTTCACATTTCCCTTAGACAAAATTGTGAGCAAAACACATGTTTTTCCATCTAAGTTAGAAGATGGAAAATCATGCATTATTTTTTAGGCTTTTGTGGCATGCCATTTAAAATCAATGCATATTTCTTCATGCACATTTTCACAAATGTCAATGTTCATATATCCATCACATCTGATGTATTCAATCCCTTCAGCACCTGGAGAACTTGTGCTCTCGAAAATATTTCCCCCTTCTAACTTTTCAATTTGCTCCTGAGAATTGTAATTCTTCTTGACTAGTGATAAGTGAGAAACAGAACCCTCCATCTTCATTTCCTGCTAAAGAAATAGGAATATTTTTATATCCTCACTTTTAATTTCATGTTGACTAAAGAATGGCCATCCCACGCACTGCTGCTCCAGAGTAATTTCTGCTCTTAAAACTCAGAAGGAAAGTAGAGCCAATCAGCTATCAGTTATAGATGACATAAAATAGTCTGGTATAAACCAAGATTGCTAAATGCAGGGACTACTTAATCAAAAATATATTGCAAATAAACCGGGAGACATCATTTTTTGTCAGAAAAATATTCATTTATTCTTGTATTTAGAGGAAGAAAGGAAAGCTTTTTCAAAAATTCTGTTTAAAAAGAAATAAAATTTGGCTAGAAGAGGGAAACTGTAGGCTCTCATTTTAGCTATACACATTCAAGAATAAGGTTACCAGGAAGCCAATCAGACACTGATTAGAAACGAGAGAGAAAAGGACATGCCCCAGGAGCAAAGCAATCTATTCAATATTAGGAATGGCAGGATGCCAACGGTAGATGCATAAGGAGAGTGACTTTCTTCAATTTCCGAAAAAGGGATAGAGGTGAGCAGGCTCTGTAGTGTTTGCTACGAGCACCTAGAGAGATGTACAGAGTTTTATCTTTATTTCTTTCTAGTACATGATTGATTTTGAAATGGGATGGGCAGAAAATCTATTCATAGCACTGAAAAAATAAATTAAGTTGAGAGACTATGTACTTATACTTGAAATCTGAGTAAGGAGTAGTGAATTTAAAAATCAAGAGCAAATTTTTATTTTGTAATATGCTGTCAGAATAAATGTGCCTTTATTCAGCTTTTTCTATATATCATTTCTCATGCCCTTGGCTAATATCAAATATAATATTTCTAAGTCAAATGACTTTATATATATAAATAATAAATGTCTTTCTTTACAGAAATATCTCTGGGCTATAGTCTTGGTGATAAAGTCTCTTTATCCATAAAATATGTCAATACTTCAAATTAGACAATAAAGACATTTTAACTACAAATAGTATGATACATATAAAATTGCTAAATAAAAAAGACTTGATTTTCAAATCTGTTGCAATTAAGAGGGAAACTACAAAAATTAAACCTCAGTAGTGAATAGAAATACATAAATTGAATAAACATTTATGAGCAACTCAATCATCAGCATTGACTCCAGACTTTTCAGAGCCCCGGGTAAAAGGAAGTGGTTTGCAAACTAGCATTTCAGATTATTAGATCAATTTTAATCTTTATTTTTGGCACAAAGATAGGGAACACAATTTCAAGTAGGAGCAAGAACCTCTCTTTATTACTAAGGTTTTCTTTTCATTTCAAACTGTATGACAACACAAATGATTAATTCAGATGACTTGAATCTTTGCTATAGAATGAGTAAATACATAGTTCACCAACAGTTAATATAAGTTTAACAATCACAGTAAATTGTAGGTCAGGCCAGGCACACATTCAGCACTGTATCCATAGGTCCTTGCTGGCCATTGGTGAGGCTTTAAGCCAAGTGTGACCATATGTTCTAAGTTTGTGCCTGGGAAAGTTTCATTGTAATATTGCTCCTTTTCCTTCTCAAAAGAATCCTGGTTTGGATGAAAAATTTTACACCCACATTATCTAAGCCCCAAGTGGCTGACCTGGTAAGAATTCTTTTATTTTCTCCTTTTCTCTGTGTTATGTCTCTGATGGACCCACATGAGTCTGGCCTACTGAATAACAATATCAGTGCACTCGATAAAAAGAATAAAGGGCTTTACAAGTTTCTCTGTCTATAATGACTCCAAGTTTAATCCTTCATATATTCTTTAATCTTCTTTTGTAAAGAGATTGGCACTCTTACTATTTATAATTGTGATCTCTTAAGATATGTGTAGACCAAATTCTTCCAGAATGAAATTGTGCAATGGACTCCAAGTCTGTGATTTGGGGCTACACTCACCTTCCTGGACACACTCCATCAGCCCTCATGGTAACTTTCCTCTACGCTTGCCTTCGTTCACAATTGTCCACCAACCCAGAGCATGAGCAGTTACATAACTGCATATAATTCAGATTGAACATGAGTAAAGTACAAAGTTCCACACCTGTGACAAATTGTTGCATGAATGAGGAATTTGTTATTTACTTCCCTGTGCTCATGATAGGTTATTTGCATCTGGGAATCAGAGAAGATAGTTAAAAGACTGAATTGATTTCTGAACTGATGCTAGCATAAAGATATTTTCATAGAAGGAGCTGAACTTGAGATGTTAAGACTCAATTCTTGGATATTAATGGGTTCAAGGACACCAAAAATGTTCACGTTGCAATTTTAGGTGGTATGTCTTACTTGACAATCAGCCTAGTTTCTGGGGGCTTATGTCTCAAGTTCCTCTTTGGAGTCCTAGAACCTAGATCTAGGCTGAACCTGAGTGGAGAGAGGTTCTGCTGCCTCTGATGGGAATTCAAGGAGTCACCTTGATAAAGGTGGCAACAAGAAGCAGCAATGACAAATGCCATCTACAAAGCCAATGGGCACAGCACCGGGGCATCAGTGCTGGCCGTTTCAAATGGGCTTTGATAGTGATAACAGCTGCACATAACACAATCATCAGGGGTGGGGAGAATGGAGAAGGCCAATAATCAGCCATAAATTGTCAGCCTTCACCAGTGATGGGAAGATAGCAGGAGATGCAGATTGAGAAGAATGGAGTTTGGAGTTAAAAACACTATACTCTATTGTCACTCAACCTGGTGTGATCTGTAGAAATTAGGATATATGGGATCATGATCAGTTGCCTATTTCCTTCACCACTCTTAGGCAGGCAAGAACTTCCTGACAAGAACATTAAGTTCAAGGTGGCCAAGAGTTGTGTCTATTTCATGACAGTTGAGCAACAATTTCAAAGGACAGAGAACATCTGTTGGATGCCTTTCCATAATCATGTAATTTAATCTTACTACAAACACTACAAGTTCTGAATTCATGAAACCCATTTTATAGATGACTAAAATGGGTCTCGGAAACATTTGAGCAATTTGCCCACAAATAAATAACATAGCTGAGATGTGAGCACAGATCTGACTAACTCCAAGCGCTCTTCCCATTAGGCTCCACCACCTGGCTGGGAATCCAAGACAAACAATGGAAACAGTTGCCATAAACACCAAAGACCACTCCCTATCTCCTGCCCCCTGCAGAGGGAAGCAGATGCTGAGCAAAACATCCTCAGCTCTGGGCTCCAAACCCAAAACATCCTCAGCTCTGGGCTCCAAACCCAAAACATCCTCAGCTCTGGGCTCCAAACCCAAAACATCCTCAGCTCTGGGCTCCGGAGCTGGAATCCAGCACTGCTGACACTGCTGCTGAGCCTCACCACGTCTCTGCTCTGAGGGCAGCTTCTAGTAAAGAATGTCAATAATCACTGTGAATGGAGGATCGACTCAGCTCAGAAAATGAGGCCAGAGCATTATAGTTCTGGCAGACCACTGGTGCTGTGATACCGGGAGGCACATGCTGTTCGCATAAAAAATAAAAAGTAAACAAATTATCTGGAGGTTTTTAGCTTCTCCTGTCCCGGCTCCCAGGGCTCCTGATCCAATCCTCATAGTTCCAAATGTGATTTCCTTGTTAAATACTCAGAAACCAGGTGAAGTATCAGTTGCATGAATGGATGTGACCGAATCTCCAAAAGATTAAGAAGAGATGTGACCCTGGTTACTACAGGCCCAGCAGTTCCATATGAAGATGGATCTTCATGGGAAAGCAAACCATCACAGGAAGGGCTATAGAGTGGGAAGGCTCTTTAATAGGGCTCGCAGATGTCAAAGAATGAAGGGCAATTTGAAAAAATCATGATCATGAGGCCAAGGGTCAACTTTTCTACCAGTTGAATTACTGGTAGGTAATTCAATTTTTCTGGGGTTTGCGTAGGGGTGGCTACTGAGGATTTAACTCAGGGGTGCTTCACCACTGAGCTATATCCCTAACCCTTTTTATTTTTTGAAACAAGGTCTTGCTAAGTTGCTAGGGTCTCCTAGCTAAATGACTGAAGCTAGCCTTGAGCTTGCAATCCTCCTGTCTCAGCCTTCCAAATTGCTGGGATTACCTGCGTGCACCACTGCCACCTTGTAGTTGGTTGGTCATTTTTTAGATATTTGAATCAACAACAGGGTGGTTTTCTTTAACATTAACATGAATAAAGACTGACTTGTTCTTTAAATGCCATTATATCAGTGCTGTGAAATATTTCTAAAAAGTATAAATACATTTCTAATATTTCTTTTTTGTATGTTTCCATGTGGAAAAAGAAAACATTTATGTATTTGTACTAATAATTATTGAGCATCTATTATTTGCTGTTCTCTATACTAAGCTTTAACGTTATTATCTCAATCATCTGCAAAATATTTGCCAAGTATTTTATAAATAATAGGTGATATTCATTGAACATCTACTTTGCACTGTTTGAGTGGTTTATTTAACTTAATCCGCCGTAAACTTTATACCATTTTCTGCATTTTATAAATAACAACAGAAATAATAAGGTGGTGATTATTTAAATGTAATAACAGATACCATATTATTGCGAAGTTACTCTGACGGGCATTGTGCTAAATACTTTTCATGCATTGAGCAACTCTGAAAAAACAAGTACTATCACTAAACTCTTCATACGTAAAATATCTGGTCAAGAGAGCTCAAGCAGTTTGTCCCAAATTACACAGTTAATGAAGATTAAAATCCAGTCAGTTTGTTTTAGTGTCTACCATTTTAACCACTGTATAGTATTTCCTCATAGCTTAGGAACCTTAATACTCAGAAAAGCTTCTAGGATCACAGAGCTATAAAGAATAGACTTAATGAGAAACCAGTCCCAGAGTTTTGTTTATTTGTCTTTGTTTTTTACCACAAAGCCCATGTTTTCTCCGCTTTCTTGACTAGTCTGGCATTCTGTGGAGTATTTCTTTGGCCTGATATTCTACTATAAGGCTCTCAGTGCAGACTCTTAATTAGGAACACCACTGCGTCCCCTTGTGTACATCTCAGGAGAATAGAGATTCCCAGCCCTGAGGACTCTGCTTTCTGGGCACACTGACAGGCTGGGGACGCTGCTTCAATGCAAAACAAGACTCTGAAAGGCTCTGTGAATAGTGAAAATAAATTGAACACTTTGGCTTAGATAAAAGTACTACAACTTGAAATATCTTTTCATGTGAATTTCTCTGACAGGACATGCAAATGAAATCTTGTTTTCTCTAAGAAATACCATTTGCTAAGTCAGCTAAACAGCTGAGTGACTATGGTACTTGATTAATCCCACAGTGAGTTTTCAAATGGTTTGTTCCAGTTATGTGAGCATAAGCTCATAATGATGGGGAAACAAATGCTCTCTTCTTGGAAGTATTAGTATGTCATATTCATCAGTTTCTGGTCCTGAGGTAGATCCAGAAAACACATCCGTTTGCATTTCCTTAATGGCATTCTTAAATAGGACATTCAAACTGAAGTAGGCAATGTGCTGCTTCACCTGCACTGTGGTTTTATCACAAATTTAGAACTTATCTGTTGTTCAGTGGAATTTCATTCTGAAGTTTCATTAATGATTTATATCTCCTAAAATTCTGATGAGTATGTTTTCAATGAGATCTGTATTCCTTATCAATCACTTTCCAATCCTTTCATAGGACTGTCTGGGATGTGTTGAAGTCAAATGCAAGGAGCAATTCCTCATTGGATATATAAGCTATGCTCCCCTCATCAGGAAATACAAACACTGAACTCTGCAATGGGTATTTTGATTTAAAGGCATGAAGTCTTACTAAAGCCCCATTCACTCTACGTTACAGTCAAATATGAAATATTATTTGATATATGTTTGTTATCAGAACCCTGTCTTCCTCTCATATCTATAATTCATAGCAATATGTGCAAGGGTGTGTGTGTGTGAGAGAGAAAGAGAGAGAGAGAAATGAATCCCATGTATAGACGCTCTTCTACTTGAGATGGGGCCATATCTTGATAAACATGTAAGTTGGAAGCATCTCAAGTGGAAATGAATTTAGTATATTTAACCTACCCAATGCTGTGGCTTAGCGCACTGCACTGGAGAGAATCATTTGTTCAGCTCATGCTCTAGCTGACTAGGAGCTACAGCTTGCTACATGCCCAGTGTGGTGAGAGAGAACCAATCACACATCACTATCTGGGAAAATATCAAAATTCAGAATTTAGAGTGCAATATCTACTGAATGTGCATAGCTTTCACACCATTGTAAAGTTGGAAAATTGTAAGTCAAACTGTCATAAGTCAGGGACCATCTGTATCTGTACATTCTGGATGCTGCTTCTTAGCTGTATCTACTTCCAACCCATCTTCTGTGTTACTTTGGAGCAATTGCTTTTACAAGATTATCTAGAGCAAGCTTAAAACATTCATATCCTATGTGCAACCAACAAAAACTGCATTATATTGTAACTATTGTGTGATCTCATTTTTCTTACGAATTTATAAGACTCTGAAGGATAGAGATCAGCATCTTTGGTCACTTTGTATTCTGTGTGGCCTAATTCAGTGCTCTGTAACAGTAGGTTTGAAATATATGGTAAATAACTGCATAGTAGTTTGCTACTTGAAATTAGATTATAATAACCTGGTGTGGCAGCTCATGCCTGTAATTCCAGTGGCTCAGAAGGCTGCAGCAGGAGGATTGCAAGTCTAAAGCAAGCCTCAGCAACCTTTAGAGGTCCTAAGCAACTTAGTGAGACGCTATCTCAAAATAAAAAATAAAAGGGGCTGGGGATATGGCTCAGAAATCGAGAGCCCCTGAGTTCAATCCCTGGTACAAATAAAAAGAAAGAAAAGAAAAAAAAAGGAATTCAAATTAACTAATACATTTAATGAAACTTCAAACAAAATGCTAATGGTACTGTGTGAACTTTGAGAAGATAATTTCCAGGGTTATCCAGGAGAATACACATGCATGAAGGGCTGGTAGGTGGGGGTAGTAGGATAGGGAAGCTATTTCTCCTCTGGAAAGCTAAGATAGTTAAAACAGTACAAAACTAATATCAGGATAGACTGAAGAATAAAACAAAATAAAAGTGTAAGAATCAGCCCAGGCATATGTGAAAAGTTCATTCATAATGTAAAAGTGACATTTCATGTAAATATGCAAGTAATTGATTACTTAATAAGTAGAATAATTTTCTAAATATTTTGAACCTTAAATCCTTTTAAATTTTCCATAGGTTGAAGATTTGCTTATATAAAATATTTTTTATGTCCTTGAAAAAATATATCAGTGAATAAACCTTACCAGGGTGGGCATGGCTTTTCTATATACAGATATTAAATAATTTGAATTCTGTGAAACTACTGTTATGGTTTGGATCTTAAACGTCTCAACAAGGCCCATGTGTTGAGGGTTTTGTACCCAGCTGATGCCACTGTTAGGAGATGGTAAAACCTTTAGGAAGGTAGAGCCTGGTGGAAGGTCACTGGAGCTGGGCACTTGAAGGACATTTTGGGGCTCTGACACCTTCAACCCTCCTTCTTAGCTTCCATGAACTGAGAGCTTTGCTTCACCACATGCTCCTACTCTGATGTTCTGCCTTGCCACAGGCCCCAAACCAATGAAGCCAAGTGACCATGGGGTGAAACCTCTGACATGAGTCAAAATAAATCTTTCTTCCATTTAAGTTGGTTATCTCAGGCATTTTGTCATAGTGACAGAAAGCTAAGACAAGTGTTTCTGGTAAAAAGTGCCATAAAGCTAAACTGAGGGAACTATTTCAAATATGAAGGAGCTCCACATCATTATTATTGTTTTATATGAAATATTACATAACTAATAAGAAAAAATAAAAATTCAATGAAAACATGAGCAAGAACATAAAGCAACAAACATATTATAAAAGAAGTGCATATGACTACTATAAGCAATATATTCAACATAACTAGTATTCAATGAATAATTGAGATTTCATCTTTATTAAAGGAAGAGTTTTATTCATTAAACAGAATTTACAAAGTAGTCCTGTGTGTGTGTGAGAGAGAAAATATATTGCAAAGGTGATTTCAATTACTAGTGAGATGAATTATTATTCTGCTTTATGACTTTCTAGGTTTATGTTATGGTTTAGATAATAAGTGTCCTCCAAAAGCTCATGTGTGAGACAATGCATGAAAGTTTAGAGGTGAAATGGGTGGGTTATAAAGAGGTTATCCCCTGTTTTATTCTTTAATTTATCCTGATGTTACTATTTCAAATATTCCACTAATGCATCAACTAATAATGCATTCATTAGTTAATTCTTAATCCATAGGAATTAATTGGGTGGTACCTGTTTGCAGGTAGGTTGTGGCTTGAGGAACTGAGTTACTTGGGGGCCTGTCTTTTGGGTATACAGTACCCCAAAGGAGACTCTCCTTGCTTCTGCATTATCATGACCTAGGCCACTTTTATCCACCACACTCTTCTGCCATGACATTCTGCCTCACCTTGAGCCCTGAGGAATGGAGCTGGCTGTCTATGGACTGAGACCTCTGAAACCATGAGCCCCAAATAAGCTTTTCCTCCTCTAAAATTGTTCTTGTCAGGTCTTTTGGTTGCAATAGCAAAAAAACTCACTAAAATATGTAAAATATGCTCCATAGCATGTCTTTTTTTTTGGTATTGGAGATTGAACTCAGGGTCACTCGACCACTGAGCCACATCCGCAGCCCTATTTTGTGTTTTATGTAGAGACAGGGTCTCACTGAGTTGCTTAGCACCTCGCCATTGCTGAGGCTGGCTTTGAACTCGCGATTCTCCTGTCTCAGCCTCCCTAAGTGCTGGGATTACAGGCTTGAGCCACCATGCCTGGCTCCATAGCATGTCTTTAAACAGAAAAAGACAGGAATTTCAGAATGATTTTACTAACAAACCAAACACAGGAATAAACTAGAGGAACATAAAAGAATATCTGCATAGTGATGGGGCACATAATTTAAAGGTGTAGAAGGATGCACATTATAACAATATCCATTCTTCCTAAAATAACTTACAGACCTTACATAATTCTAATAAAACCCACAGTGGACTATTTGAGGATGGGATAAAAGGAGTCTAACTCAATGTCACTGAAAGAAGAATCCAGTAGATGTAACCAAAGAAATGAAAGTGACAGGAAAAGGAGAGAATTGAGAAGGGACAAATTGACCAGGCATTAAAGCATTTTATAGTGCTATGAGAACTGAAACTGTGAAGAACTGGTATAGAGATAAATAAATGTAACTTGCAAACAAAATGGAAATGCCAACACAGATCATAACTTACATGAGATCTGAAAATATATTTAAAAATAAGAAAAACAAGTTATTTAATAAATGGAGTTGTGAATAATAGTAAACTTTTCTAATAAAACAAAGCAAAATCTCAAATTTACAACTTCTGGCTAATAATATTTTAAAAATCACTTGAAATTTCTAAGAAATATCTTTGAAAGTAGGAGGTATGCCCTTCATCTCTCTCCTTTCTGCTAACAGGAATGTGTAATTGATGACTGAAGCTTAGGTAGCCATACTGGACCATGAGTTGTATACTATATTGAGGATGAAGGAATAAAAAATTCAAGAAGTCCCTATCCTTGTTGGCAGACCTATTCTGCTTATCTCTAGACTGAATTTGTATATGTGAGAGAAAAACGATATTGTTTATGTCATTCTTGTTCTGATTTTCCACTACTCATAGCTAAATCAAATTCTAACTAATATACCTGGGTTAGAACAGTTAGGACCCACAGTACAAATGTGGCTACTAAGACCTCCTTTCTGCAGAGCTGATGGTTAGGGCAGAGCAGCAGTAAAGGGATTTGGGATGATTTGGTCATTTCTAAAAACCTACTGTATAAAATGATGTATCATGAAGTTTCTGATCAATTATCAATTGAGTTGTTATCTAGAATTTAGTATGTGTCAAGATAGATCCAAAGCAGTATTTAGAAACTACCCCAATGGTTGCCCTCTGTGATCCTATTGTGAGTTTACCATATATATGTCCTTGTAATAGCCAGTGGAAAAAGAGTTGGCTAGCTTATGTTACTACTCATTTGTTAACCAAAAATGTATTCAGTGAGTGCCATGCACCAAACACCTTTCCAGGGATATAGTAAAGTATTAACAGATGAAAGATTCCTGCTCTTGCGAGCTTGTATTATTAGTGAAGAAAGTCAGAAAATATCCAATATAAATAGTCAAAATATGTAGTATGCCAGAACAGATGAGTATAAAGAGAAAAATAACAAAGAGGAAGGAGTGTAGGAATGTCAGAGGGTGGCAATTTTAGGTCAGGTGAGCAGAGAGGGCCTCTCTGAGCAAATAGCATTTGAAGAGAAGGGTGACTTCAGCATTTGGGCCTGAGTGGCTATAATAGTAGGTTATTTCATTAGTGGGTAAGAATGAGGCATTCGTAAGATCCCAGGGTCTGGAGAATCTGGAAAATTCAGAACCTCTGCATTGACGTAGAGTCAAGTTGACCACTTAGGACACCTGGACTCTGCCTCATGCTTCAGACAGCCCTGGCTTGGCCCTCCTCTGATCATGCTCCCCCCTCACCAGGTGAAGTTTCCATGACTAAGAATGTATCACTTAGCCTTCGCTCTAGATCATGCTCCAGGTAGGACCTTGGAATTCCCTGTCAAATACTACAAACCCACTTTTTCAATTATGAACCGGGCCATCAATATTTGCAATCCTAGGCCAAATGCATTTCTAAGGGATGGCTCAATGAAGTGTAGGAAGAGCTGTGGATGAAGATTGGGGTGAAGAGCTGCACACATCTCTTCTGGACCCTTTCCAGAGCAGGACATAGCCAGGGAGAGAAGAGAATAGGGTCACACATGAAAAATGGAGCTACCTCAAAATACTGTTATGAGAATAAGTAAAATGTAAAATAAATGAGCAAAATGTTCAGCATAATTCCTCACACATAAGCCCTCGAATGATTGTTTTTTTTCTATTTTCCTTAAACAGTATCTTACATTTTTGCATTCCTAAATTTTTGAAAGACATAAATAAGTACAGAAGTAATTGAAGAATTTCTATGTGTGATTTTCTAATACCCATTGAATTCTCTCTCTTCCAAATTGGGAGCACATTTACTACCTGGGAGGTCAACACCTCTTGTGCTCTGTCCCAGGAGCTGGTGCTGTGCTTGCTTCTTGAGGCTCATTCCCATTAGTGTTGATGGGAATCAAGCTGTAGAACAAAGCAAGGAAAAGGGGCCCCCGCTGAGGAATTACTTTAATGACTTTGAACTTTAAGAAAAAAACTTAAGAAAGCTACACAGGAGAGGACTTAGGCTCTGCACCCCTGCTGGCTTTCTAACTGCTATTTTTAGTCAGTGGTTCCGCACAGGTCCCTTCTGAGACTATATTATTCTTTATGACTAAATAGAGAGAAGCATATTTCAGAGAACACACCTTGAATTAGGAACTCAACACTTGATAATCCACAGTGGTAAGACTCCTTTGTCAACATAAAATGCTCCAGTTCCCAACTCAAACCCAGTCTGTATTATAGAAGGTCAGGGTAGTCATAACAATTGTAATTATAATAAGAGCATCCACCTAGATTACTATCTTAAAATTTCTAATCCCAACCTAAACCAGGGCCTCACTTATACCTTGCATTCTGGGCATGACTGGGCTGTTGCTCTTAGGTCTTCATTCTCCTACTCACCATAAAACTATTTATATCTTATCTACTTTTCATAACTTACACTGAACCCCACTAAGAAACAAATCATACAGACATGGAAACAAACCTTCAGTACGTGAAGTTAAATTATACCAAATAATAGTTTTGTTAAAACTAAAAATAGAACTACCATATGATCCAGCAAAGCCACTTCTGAGCATGTACTCCAACGAATTGAAAGCAGAGACGCAAATAGATTATTTGTCCACCCAAGTTCATGTGGTAGAATTATTTGCTGTACTCAAGAGGTAGAAGGAACTGGACTGTATATCAACAGATAAATGAATAAACAAAATGTTGTATGCACGTATAATGGGATATCATACAATCTCTAAAAAGGAGGCTATTCTGATGCTAAGTGAAATAAGCCATCCACAACAAGGTAAATAGTTATAATTCCACCAATAGGGGAAACCTGAAATAATTTACAGAAACAGAAAGTAGAATGATGGCTACTAGAAGCTGAAGGCAGGAGGAAAGAACAGTTATTTAATGGGTACAGAGTTTCAGGCTTGCAACATGAAAAGGTTCTAGAGATCTTTTCACAGCCATGTGAACATAATTAATGCTAGTCTACACTTAAAAATAGCTAAGATTGTAAAATTTATGTTATGTGTTTTTTTACCACAATAAACAGTAAAACACAAACAAAAAACTTTTTGTTTTAAATTTCAGTTCCTCAACAAATATGCTTGTGTGTTTACTTCATACCATACCCTTTGCAGGCTCAATTTTTTAGCAACAATACTAAAAGGAAGTCATGAGTGTGGCAGTATAATAAAATTTAGAAAAAAATAGGATTAGCTCAAACTTTGCAACATAATGCTGGATTCATACACATTTTAATCAAAAGCTTTCCTATATACAAACAATAAATCTGCCAAGAAAGAAATTAGGAAAACAATCTCATTCACAATAACCTCAAAAAATAAAATAAATAAAATACCTAAGAATAAATCAAACCAAGAAGGTGAAAGACCTCTATAATGAAAGCTACAGAAAATTGATGGAAAAATTGAAGAAGACCTCAGAAGATGGAAAGACTTTCCATGCTTATGAATAGGCAGAATTAATATTGTTAAAATGGCCATAATTCCTTTTAAAATTATGCAAAGAAAGGAATGGGGAAGTCCTGTGTCAATTCTCCCTCTTTGCTTTATACACACCCTCACTTTGAACACCTGCTTGATTTCTAAAGAAGCATCCAGTGCAGCAAGATGAACAGTAACTGGCCTGACAGGCATTCCTGGCCTACAATCACACAAATTCTAGGAGGAAAGGCCAGTTTGATGATTACCTGTATATAAGAGCAGATGTGTGCCCCAGAAACTGCTTTAAGTGCAAAATTCTGAATAGCATATCTGTTTTCTCACTTCTATTAAAAAATTGGAGAATTGTTTTTTTGGAAACATTCTCATCCAGAGATGTAAGTGGTATTAGAATTATACCTATGAAGGCAGTTTTTCAAGAATGCATCTGCTTCCTTGTTAGAGTCCTTGGCAAAAGGCACAAACCCAGAAATTCTATCAACAAATTTGTTGAACAAGTCATAAGATGGCCAGGAAAACCTCTGGCAGACTTAAAAAATTTCCAATAAAGCCAAACACTCAAAATTCCTCAACTTGGATTTTAGGCAATTTTGTCAAACTTCTAAACTCAGAGTCCTTCTTTCCGTCAGTCCTTCCTTCCTCTCTCCCTCCCTCCCTTCCTTTCTTCTCTCACTTTCTTCCTCTCTCTCCTTCCTCCTCTCCCCTCCCTCTCACTTCCCTCTTCTTTCCTTCCTCTCTCTTCTTTCTCTCTCCCACATCATAAATCCGAGCTCAACAGTTGGCAAATATTTTCCTAATTGGTCAGATAGCAAATATTTTAGGCTTTGAAAGATATACAGTCTTGCAAAGTCTTGCATACTCAGTTCTGCCACTGTAGCATGAAGCCAGTCATAAATAAAAAGTAAATAAATGAGCAAGACTGCATTCCAATAAAACTTTATTTACAAAAACAGGTGAGGGATTGGCTTTGGCCTGTAAGCTATGGTTTGCTGACCCCTGTTTTAGGCCACAGTCAAGATTTTGAATTTCATTTTAATAGCAGTGAAACCACTGGGTAATTCTAAAATAGAAAACAAATATGATATTATTGAAGCTTTAGGAAAAAAAATTGCTTTGACTAAAGAATGGAGACAGAAAGTAGGAGGCTGCTGCAATAGTCCAGGTAAAATCCAAAGATACTTTGAATTGAAGGAGTGGAAGCGAAGGTAAAATGTGATGGAATTCAAAGGGGAGGCCAGGGCTGGACATAAAATTTTGGTGTCTATAAGATACAGATGGCAATTAAAGATACACAATGAGGTGAGATTACCTAGAGAGACAGTGGAGATTGAAAGTATAAATAGAGAATCTAGCCAAAGATTGAACTCTGGGGCAACCCCACATCTAAATGTAAGGCAGAGGAGAGAAATCCCTTTATCCAAGAAGCAAGGGTTTGGTATACCAGTGCACAGACAATTCAGTTACTCTGAGAGAGGCAGAGAGCACAGTACATATGCTGATAAATTAGTGGTGGGAAAATACAGAAGTTCTTTTCCAGTTGCTGCTATATTCTTAGTGAAATTTTAAACAAAATCATGAGACCAAAGAACTTGGGCAGAAGGTTTGAGGAAAAAGAGAACAAGACACTAAACAGTCATTGTGAAAAGTGGAAAAGCCCACTTACCAGGGCACTGGTGAAGACACATTTGAAATTTCTCTGGATCATCCAATAGCTCTAGTCCAGTAGACCAGGTAGATAGCTGGGTTAGACCAGAAGTGAGGTTTGTTTTAGTCAGTTTTTTGACTGTTGTGACCAGAAGATCTGACAAGAACAATTAGAGAAGAAAAAGTGTATTTGGGGGGTTCAGAGTATCATAAGTCCAAAGAGAGCTGGCTCCATTTCTCGGGGCTTGAGGTGAAACTAAACATCACGGTAGAAGAATGTGGTGGAGGAAAGTGGCTCAGGAATCACATCAGGAAGGAAAGAGACTCCATTCACCAGATACAAAATATAAACTCCAAAGGCACACCCCCAGTGATGCACCTCTTCCAGCCATATTCTACCTTCCTGTAGTGTCTACCCAGTTAATTCCTATCAGGGGATTAATTCACTGATAATGTTAAGGCTTCCATAACTGATCATTTCACCTCTAAGCCTTCTTGTATTGTCTCACAGGTGAGCTTTTGGGGGACACCTTACATCCATACCATAGCAGATTTTAAAAGAAAGTGTGATGAATGAAGAGAGAGGCAAAGGAATTGATGCTATACTTCATTTTGCCTCTCTTAAAAGATATCCTGAGATAACATGTAATGAAAAAAAAAGATTTTGATGATTATTTAATGAGTGATGCCCTTAAAACCAACCAGGAAGACTCATCAGTAAATTTCTATTATTTAAGACCAGTCAACTTTTGATCAGTGATCTGGAGTTAATAGGTCTCTGTTAGGAATGCATGGTCATTCAGATACTCCTTTTGGAGTGTCCACACACTCTTGTCCACGTGAGAAGTAACATGATGCAAATCAACATCTACAGTTGCTTTGGTACTAAAAAGATAAGGACGGTAGATGTGTTTTTTGTTTTGATGAGATGAATCATGGTAGGCTCTAGATAGCTATGGGATGGAGGCTGGTCACCAGAAAGATCAATCTTCATTTAGAGACTTGAAATTTCTCCCCAGCTCATTCCACCTTCCATGAAGAGAAGGGGGCTAGAGATAAGTTAGTCACCAAAGCCAATGACTTAATTGTATCTATGCAACCAAATCTCCATAAAATTCCCATAATCAACAGAGTTTGGAGAACTTCCAGAATGAGTCACCTCAACTCCACTGAGCAGGATCTCCTGCGCTCAGGACACTTCTAGATATGGTTCTATGTACTTTTTCATCTGACTGCTCATTTTAATCACTTAAAATATCCCTTACAATAAGTTGGAAAATGTAAGTAAAGTGTATTCATAAATTTTTGTATACGTCATAAGCTATAGACACTTTAAACACACACGCATTTGTTCATTTTTTATATTTAACTTACTTGTGCCTTCATGTTAGTGTGTTTCTTTTAGGCAACATGCTTTCTCATAGAATCAGGAAATCTTTTTCCTCTTCTATTCATTGGAAGAATTTGTGAAGAATTGATATTAATTACTATTAAAAGTTTGTTGGAATTTGCCAGTGAAGGAATCTGAGCCTGGAATTTTCTTTGTGGGTAATTTTTAATCTCTTTATTTGTAATAGGTCTGTTCAGATTTTTCACTACTTCCTCAGTTCATTTCAGTAGTTTAAGGATAGGAATTTTATCGATCTTGTATATGTAATCAAATTTGTTAATAGAGAGTTGTTCATGGTATTCTTTAGTGCTTGTTTTATTTCTATCAATTCAGTGATAATGTACACCATTTACTTCTAATTTTAACAATTCAATCTCTTCTTTTTTCTCAGGCAGTTTAGCTAAAGGCCGGCAATTTTGTTGATCTTTTCAAAGAAATTTTGGTTTCATAATTTTTTCTTTTGTCTTTCTATTCTCTATTTCATTATTTTCTGCTTTAATTTTTATGGTTTCCTTCCTTCTGCTTACTGCCAGTTTAATTTGCTCTACTTTTTTCCAGTGTTTTCAAGTAGAAGTTTCAGCATTGATGTGGAATTTGTCTTATTTTTTAATATAAACATTTATAGGTATAAATCCTCCTCTAGACACTGCTTTAGCTGTATCCTATAATTTTGGTAGGCCTTACATTCATTTTAATTCATCTGTAAGTATTTTAAAATTTTCCTTGTGATTTTCTTTTTTAACCCACTGGTTAATTAGGATGACTTAATTTCTATATATTTGTGAATTTACCAGGTCTTTCTTGTTGTTGATTTGTACTTTTATTCTGCTGTACTCAGGTAACACTTTACATGATTTCTATACTCTTTAATTTACCAAGGCTTGTTTTAAGGCCTGCCACTAATCTATCCTGGACAATGTTCCATGTACCCTTGAGAAGACTGTGTATTCTGCTACTGTAGGTGGTGTGTTTTATAGATGTTTGGGTGGTTTATAGTGTTTATAGATGTTTGGGTGGTTTATAGTGTTTGTTGTCTTGTGTTTCCTATTGGTGTTGGTATTCTGCCTAAATATTCTATCCATTTTTGAAAATATGACATTGAAATCTCCAACTATCATTGCTGAATTGTTGAAATCTCCCTCCAGTTCCATTAGTTTTTGCTTTATGTATTTTGGGACAACCAAAAGATCTTTAGCTCCACTTCCTGAACTCAGGAAGTCTTCTAGGTTCAGCCTTGAGTTACCATGATCTGGCAGTTCTCTCAAAACAGTAATATGAGCAGTCATAGGGCTCACCTAATTTATTTCTAATTTCTGAGGTATCATGTCCCATTACCTAATATTCAGTATGCTGAAAATCATTGTTTCATGTATTTTATCTGATTTTCTATCCTTATTTTAGTTAGAAGGGCATGCGTCAGGCCTCTGCTACTCTACCTTTCACAGTAGCACGAGTTAGTTAGGCTGATTTTAAGTCATATTGTTGCAAGATAAAATATGAAAAGAGGGGTGGTTACTAACCTTCCTTAAAGGGCTAGATAGTATTTAGGTATTGGCAGCCACAGTCTGTCACATATACTTAACTCTGCTATTATAGCACAAAAGTAGCCATATATACATAAATGAGCTAGTGTAACTGAGTCCCAATAAAATTTTATTTACAAAAACTTATCATGGTCTCCTGGCTATAAAATATTAATCTTTGTACTTTTCCTATCCAGATTTCTGACAAAATTTTTAAGTGCCAAAATAGGCTCTTGAGAACTGAAACAGAAGTTTTAACAAATGAAAATCAAAGTGTTTATGGCATGATGTTAGAAATAGAATTGAAAAAGAAGCAGACTACCTGTACAGACTCTTTTATCTTCCCCAGCCTACTTGCACCCTTAGTCTTTAATGAAAGAGATACTCACTAGAGCTGAGAAGATTACGGAAAGGGAAATGTGGTACTACCTTAATCAGAAAACCAGAAATGACAAAACATGACAAGGAGAAAACACAAGAAGAGGACCTAGAGGCTCTGACTACAGCTGACGATCAATATCAAAGAGACACACAAAATACGGGCCAATAGCCACAGATTGTTTATGTGAGCACCATTGTACCCCACCTTTAATGGCCACTCTTAAATTGTCACAGCCCTCAAAAAACAACAACAACAACAACAAAAACCGAAGACAAAAGAAAACCCCATTTTGCACTTTTTAGAAAGGGGTGAAAAAAAGGAAAGTCCTCTTAGGTATTGTTTTGGGAAAAAATTGAAACTGGTAAAACTCATTTTCATTATCTTTATTATATCCAACTATCCCAAATATGTCAATATGTCCTCCAATTTTAATGAAACCCTGCCTATTTTTTCCTTTCATGTTGCGATAAGGAAATACTATTAACTAATTTTATAATCCATAGTTACTGGATTTAGCAATTCCATTTTCTTAATCCTCACATGTATTTTATTTTCTGATTTTTTCCAGATCTTTACTGCTTGAGCAACTCTGATTTTACTAGTTAGCATTTATAGTTACATGACTAATTATTAGTATTTAGGCATTCTATAAAAAATTCAAAGTCTGCATTAACTACCTGTGATTGTCCCTATGAAGCACTACAATTAGCAGCCTGATGTGTGAAACCACATATCCAACATCACATAGGTGGAACCAAGACTAAGATGAAAGTTCTTCTCACTCTAATCCATGCTTTTTTCATGATTCTGAGCCACTAGTGTTAGTTAAAAGTTTCTTGTGGAGCTTGAATGTCTTAATAATTATTTCAGATTTCCTAGATGGAGGAGTCCCCTTTCAGCACAAAATTATTTTGCAAAATCATTAGTAAGAACATAAAAGTTGGACCATCTATGACATTCCTCAGATGTATCCAAAGACAATATAACTGATGGGAACACTCATGAGCAGTGTTAGTGTCAATTCCAGAGCTCTGTGCACCGACTCAGGCAGAAATAGCCATTTGGTTTCAGTGACCTGTTCCTGGTTGCTGCTTTCTCTTTCCAACAACTCTTTCCCTTCACAGACCCCTCAAAATTAATTTGAAAACATTGAGTCATGCTTAACCTGATCTCAATAAGGAGATATTATCATAAAGAATTAAGGAAGTTGCCTAAAACCCTAGGACAAGAAATTCAGCTCAGGCTTTCTTAAGTATTCTCTGGAACCCCACAATTTCTCATTTCTTCTATTTATTCCAACAACCTCATTCTTGTATATTTTTTAAATAGGTAGAATCTGCTAGCCTTTGATCAACAGTATACAGAAGTCTAAAAATTGCTATTGAGAAATGGCAGCCTCAGTCCCAAGTCTACAACACCTTACAGGTAAAGTATCTTTTATAAATAATTTGTGTGAGTATAATGTAACTTTGTGTGAGCATAATGTAAGTTTCCAATGTAACTGAACATACACATAATGTTTACTATAAACATTTTCTATGTAGGCAGAAACCTGTAAAATTTTCAAAATGCTCTATGTTATCTTACTTCTTCCTTAACTTAATAGAGGAGATAGCTACGTGTTGTTGATTCATGTTACAACTAAAAAAACAAACAAACTCAGAGACTTTAAGTGATTAATTCAGGTAGCCGAGTCAGATCCTGAACCCGGGCTTTCTGGCTTCCAGTCCATGGCCCTTTCAATACCCTTGTCCATGGTCATTGCCCTGTGAAAGGAAGAAAAGTAGTGATGTAATGGAGGTGATGACAGAGGTCAACAAGGGGGTGAGTGGAGTGTTTTAGAAGTTGGTCCGAGTTCCGTCATTCTATAAACTGATTATTATTTTTGGACCTCAACTGCACTCCTTTTCCCTTTCGTCTGCTCTTCCTTGTGAACACACCAAATTATTTTAATCTGTGTTTTCAGATTTCACTTAACTTTTAACTTCCTATAGATGGATTCCTCTTCTGATTGTGAACCAGGAATGACCTGAGAAACCAGCAGAAAATAATATGGATGATGATAATAATGACAATAACAATCCAAAGCCAGCCTTCTATAGGATTAAAGTTTTTTTGAAACTGACGAATGGAATAAAAAAATTTTTTTGAAGACAAATGTTAAATATCTGCCATGAGATGAAAGAATTCCTCATTCAGTGATTGATATGAGCCCAAGGAACTAACTCCATGTGTTGAAACAGAGCAGGAAAAACGTGAGTACAAAGGTATTATGCAAACAAAGAACAGTATTTCCATATGTATAAGTTTAACAAGGTCTGGCTGAAGTGAGCTCTGGGGCACCTTCCCTAACACAGACATCCGAATCTGGGATTTGTATCTAAAAACATTCTTCTTGGTTAGATCATTGTTTACATAAATGTAAGGTGGTAGTTTCTGGTAGGGTATCCTGAGTGAGAATTTGCTAGTGAAGAAAACATGAATACAAATTTTAAATGTTTCCAAGACATATATAAATAAACACAACGTTAACACGGCAATGACTGAGCTGGAGGTTATGCCAAGTAAAGCAGGTAACGTTTCAATGTAGATTTCTTCTGCCTGCAAATTTGCCATTGTGTGGAAAAGACTGGGACATCTGAAAACACAGAGGATCAAATTCTGAGGGAGGGAATATAATTTCTAAGCTTAAAATACAAAAAGCCATTCATATGGTGCATAGGCCAGCCTAAAAGGGACCCGGTTGTTGCATTTTAATTCAAAAGAAAACTGAAACTGGCGGGGGCGCTGTAATCTCAGTGGCTCAGGAGGCTGAGGCAGGAGGATCACGAGTTCAAAGCCAGCCTCAGCAAAAAGTGAGGCACAACTCAGTGAGACCTTGTCTATAAATAAAATACAAAATAGGGCTGGGGACATGGCTCAGTGGTCGAGTGCCCCTGAGTTCAATCCCCAGTACCTGACTCCCAAAATGGAAACTAAAAATGGTCCCAATTACTAAAATGCTTATTCACATACCTTTAGTTGACCACTGTACAATGGATATGTACTTTGTGCTTTTAATAAAGTACTGCTACCTTAAATAATTTCTCTTGCATCTCAAAATTCTCTCCCAGAGTCAGAAATATCTGAGTTTTGGGATCTGGCTTCTACACTACCAATCTCACCAAGTCACTTGTTGCTTTGAAGGCCAGTTTATTTGCATAAAGAGTAAAATTAACCCTATCTACTTCTAAGTGCTGCTGAAGGAATCAAAATAAAAAATTATTTTACAACTTATTTTACACTATAATGCACTATGTAAAGAACAAATTTTTAGAAAAACAACTCTCTTCTATTTTCTTCTAACTTTTCAATAACCTTTTCCTCTTTTACTTAAGCTCAGATTTAACTTTAACACCTGGAAGTTTCTTATTCCAATTCAGAGTTGAAACCCTCTTTTGCCCTGAGAGCACTCCAGGGATTGGTGGGTTCTGCAGTGAGTGAAGCCTGCTTTCCCAGTGTCTGGTAGCCAGTCAAGGGTAGATGGAGGCTTACAGCCCCTTCTTTCCTGGGTTTGGTTGAGACTCAAAATCAGCTAAAAATCCCCTGTTACTACATAAGGTACAGTTAAATCTGGAAAAAATGGAAATAATTATGGTTTTGTGGGGTCATTTTAAAAATAGAAGCATCTTGTCTATTATGTTCTTTTTCTTTCCAATAACCCAAAAGTAATGAGACTTCCCAGGGATTAACTTGCTCATCCGACCAGATCTGGCTCAACATGCTGACAATGTCTGGTGAAAAGATGTGACTACCACAAACATAGCTTCTCATCCCCTGCACCATGTTTTACTCATTACCTGGCAAAGGTACAAGCCCAAATTCTCGTAAACCTCCTGATTTCCCACTCATAATTTGGGGAAATAAACCATGGCTGAGAAACCACATGAAACTCCATTAAGTGAATCTAAATAAATGATATCTCTGCAGATGAATCACCTCTTACCCAAATTCCATGTACAGCAGAGACAGGAATGGCCAATAAATACCAGATTCCCAATAACCACAGTGCACAGACTTGATCTCAGGGACAGCTCCATCTCAACTGCATGTGAAGAGAAAGCAGTATCTACTATTCCTGTTCACAACTAGAAAACTGCAATCCAACAACAGCTCTGTGTCTGTGTTACAACTGCCTCACCAGATGGGATAAATAAATTCATTTAAGAAAATTTAAGAAATTTAAGAAAATTTGGCCCGTTAAAATGTATGCCAAATTTAGGATCAAAGAAAAAAGTTTTCAGGGATGAAGATTGCTTTGAAAGAAGTACATAACTTTTACATTGCACAGCATTTTTTTTTATGGTCAGAATAGGGCATTTTCTTGGCAAGGTTATGCTAGAATGTCCTCTAAATTCCTTAAACAAATGGAGCTTTTATTATGTTTCAGGGGATGTGCTCAGTACTAGGAAGATCATAGTAAACAAAAGTATATTTCTTGCTCTCATGAGCCAAATACAATCCACTGCCTGTTTATTATCAATAAAGTTTTATTGGAACACAGTCCTATGTTGTCTCTCATTGTCATGCTACAATGACAGAGCTAAGTAGTTGCTACCTAGAATACATTATCTAAAAAGCCTAAAATATGTACCATCTGGCAGGAAAAACTTGCCAACCCTTAGTTTAGGGGAGAATTGGATAAGTATAAATGAAATTGTAGTACTATTTAATAATAAATATGATTGGGGAATGTTGCAGTGTTATGGGGCAATAGAGAAGGGCACTGTTATGATTTCAGTGTCTTCATCAACACTCATATTGAAATTTAATCCCTATTGTGATGTATTAAGAGGAGGGCCAAGGGACCCAGTAAGAGATGATTGGGTCATGAAGTTAAGTTTTAATCCATTTAGAGATTAATGAATTAGTACATTAATGGGTTATCGAAGGAGTGGTTTTGTTATAAAATTGAGCTTTCTGTGGCATACTCAATCTGTCTTACCATGTGACACCTTCCCTCACTAGATGTCAAGCAAATGCCAGCACCATGCTCTTAGATTTCCAGAGTGATGAACTAAATAAACATTTTTGCTATTGTTATTGTTCTAAATTACCCAGTTTGTGGTATTCATTTATGGAAACAAAATAGAATAAGACAAGTCCATAATTCTAATTTGGAGAATCAAGGAAGATTGATGTAATATTTGAGATGAGACTTAAAAATTAACAAGAGCATAACTGGTTCATGGGCAGAGAAAATATTCCAAAGGAAGGTTGTGTACAAAGTCCTTGTGGTATCCATTAAGATATATCAATTTGGCAAGAATAAGGTGAATGGAGTGCGGACAAGAGAAAATGGCAGAGAGAAAATCAGCACTCAGTTCATAGAAGTTCCTCAATGTTATCTTATGAAATTTTGAAATTATTCTGAGTTTAAGCTGTGGGTAAAGGAGCTGCATGAATCTATAATTTGTGATGTTTACAAACACGCAAGTGGAGATGTCTTAACAGACAATTGGCCATAAAAGACTGAATTCAGGAGGAAAGCCTGGGTTAAAGATGTATGTTTGGGAATCATTGGTTCGTGATGGAGAGTAAAGCAATTAGATGGGTTATGCTCCCAAAGAGGCTAATGTAGATAAGCTTTCAGGCCAACATTAAGAGATCTAGCAGAGGATGAACAGGATGTAAGATAAAAATGGAACCACCAATAAGAGTCTACAACAAGGCAAATTTCTGGTGTAGTCACTAGGAAAACAGAAGCAATGAACTTTGAAATTGAGATTCATCAAGAAATGCCAAAATTCAAGAAAATCCATTCCTCCCAACTCCTTCAATCCATTGCTGTGGGAATTAAGTGGCTAGGACAGGAGGATACTAACATTTCCCATAACTCTTGGGTGATGCTTCTACTAGAGTTTGTGCTAACAGCACAACAAAAGCACATCCACAAAGACAGTCAGTGATGAGGAAGCCAAGCTGCCCTGCCTGAAAACAGAGACCACTGAGGCGATTTAGGTTTGACTTCACATTCCCAGTACCATGTCCACATAATCGCCCGTGATTTCCCTCCTATCTTATTGGTGGTTTCAACCTTACGTCCTGTTCATCCTCTGCTAGATCTCTTAATGTTGGCCTGAAAGCCTATCTACCTCAACCCCTTTGATGAGCATAACCCATCTAATTGCTTTACTCCCTATCATGAACCAGTGATTCCCAAACATACATCTTTAACCCAGGCTTTCCTTCTGAATTCAGTCTTGTATGGCCACTTGTCTAGTTAAGACATCTCCACTTGCGTGTTTGTGAACATCACAAACTCAATATGCCCGTCACCAAATTTCTTCCTCTTCAAACTACTCCATCTGCAGTTTTTTCCATCTCATTTGATGATAACTTCATTATTTATGCTGTTTGGGCCAAACATATTGAATTCATCCTTGACTTCACACACTTTTTCCCACACTCCTTGTCCAATCTGTCATGGAATCCTCTTGGTTCTGACACCAGAATAGACACAAAACTTAACCTTTCTTTCCATCTCCACTGCTGCCATTGACCACCAATATCTTCCACCTGAACTTCTGAAATAGCTTCCCAACTGTCCTCTCTGATTCTATCCTTGTCCCTTCAAGTCTATTTTTGATAGAGAAATTGGAGGGATTCATTTAAAATATAATTCAAAATGGCTCAAATCCCTGTATTGACTTCCTATCTTACTCAAATGACTATGCTCATTCCACACTCAGTCCCCATTGCTTCTCCAATCGTATCTTGAATGCTCTCTCCCTCACTCACTGCACTCTAGACCTATTGATCTTGTTTCTCGAAAATACCAGGGATCCTCCTGCCTTGGGGCTTTTGTACTGGCTGTTAACTCTACCTGAGATTTTTTCCTCCGGGTGATCAAATGGCCTATTACTTCACTTGTTGGAATAAATTGACTTCTGTACCTCAATTCTTCATCCCTCTGTATATTCATATCCTGGCTATGACCTCATGATGGGTACAGTGCATCCTCTGCCCCTTGACTTCAGTCTTAGCTATTTGCCTTCCTTTGGCCAAAGGTATGTGGACAAAAGTAACAGAGGGCCAGTTTGTAGACTATCCCTGGAGAGGCTTGTTCTCTTGATTTTCTATCACCACAAAAGTTCTTCCCCTGCTTAAACTGTACTACATAACTCAGCCTATGCCCTAGAATGAACACACATGGAACAGAACTGCCCCAGCCAACCTGTAGAACATTGAGTGAGAATATATGATTGTTGTTTTAAATCAGGGACCAGCAAACTTCTCCTGTAAAGGGCCAGACAACAAATATTTAGGCTCTGTGGGGCAGATAGTCTCTACTGAAACTATTCTGCCATTGTAGTATTTAACAACCACATGTTATATGCAAACAAGTAAAAGAAATAGCCTGTATTCTAATAAAACTAATTTATATAAACAAGCAGTGGTTCTGATTTGGTCCCCTGGCCATTGCTAGTTGACAAGTCTTTGTAACCATTGGGTTATAAGTTGTATTTGGTAGGCACAAAAACTGATCAACATACCTCTTCCAACGTTTGTGCATGTTATATTCTATCCAACCACCCATATTATTTTGTTTTTATTAGGGCATTATAGTTAAACATGATGGAGTTCATTTTGATATATTGATAGATGTATATAAAAATTTGTTCCATTTCAACCCATGCTACTTCCTATTTCAATCCCCTTGTCTTTCACTGACCCCCTTTCTCTACTTTACTAGACTTCCTTCTATTTATTTATTTATTTATTTATTTATTTTTGAATTGGTGCATTGTAGTCATATGTAAGAGTGGAATTTATTGTGATATATTCCTATGTACATATAGCGTAACTTGCATAATTTGATCAATTTCATTCTGTAGTTCCTTCCCTTTTCCTTCCTCCCTCATTCCCTCCCCCTTGATCCTCTCCCTCTATTCCACTGTTCTCTCTCCTTTTTTTTTATTCATGAAATCCCCCTATTTTTAATCTCCTATTTCTTTCTGGCTTCCACATTTATGAGAAAACATCTGACCCTTGACTTTCTGAGTCTGTCTTATTTCACTTAGTGTTCTCCAGTTCCTTCCATTTACCAGCAAATTACATCATTTCATTCTATTTTATGTCTGAATAAAACTTCATTGAGGATATATAACACATTTTCTTTGTGCATTAGTCTATTGAGGGGCATCTAGGCTTGTTCTATAACTTGGCTATTTGTACTAGAAAAACATTTTAAAGAATAGTATGCATTTGATCTGAAAAACTAAGACTGACATTCCATAGAATTTACTAGAAAACATCCAAGTTCATTGTTAAAAAAAAAAAAAAGGTCTATAATTGTTTTATTAAAATAATAGAAAGAAGAAACTTCATATCTTATCATTATAGACCAAACTGAAGAAACCTTATCCCTACCCCTGGGATACCTGGGTCAGTGTTGCATACCAAATTTAGACATTGGGGGAGAAAGTAAATGTGATTTAAGACTGAGGGCATGTAAGATGGCCTTCTGCTTCAGACACAGGCTCTTTGTGAACATGATACTATTTGGATAATGCAGTTGGGCTATAGCAGGGAATAACACAGACATACCACTTACTGAATATCTAGTGAGTGCCAAGTATGACAGTAGTAGAGAGTCCTACAAAATAAATGCTCTTATTTCCACGTTTCAGGTGAACCTCCAAGAGATTTGATGACTCCTTTAAGATTAACTGATAGAAGCCCTGGGTGGGACAGTTTTGAAGTACCACTTAGAATTGCTGTGTGCTTGAGTATACATTTCTGTGGAGTCGGCAATACTTTACTTCATTGTCACCTCCTTCTCCTTCTCCTCCTTCTCTTCTTCCTCCTTCTCCCCGTCTCCCCTTCCTCCTTCTTCTTCCTTCTTCCTTTTTCCCTTCTCCCTCTACCTTTCTCCTTCTTTTTCCCAGAGTGTATGGACAGTGGTTAGTGGTTAATGTAGTGCCAGGGTGCCAAAAGGCCTACAAGAGCTTGTGAGAAACTGTGGTCCAACCCAGGTGACTCCTTTCCCCGAGGTCTCCTGCTTGTTGTCTCCAGGGCCAGGGCAGCTGCTGTTTCTTTTGTCTCTCAGTTCCAGTGCCCTTGTAGTTGCATCCTGCTGATTACTGCCCAATGTGGTTTCTAATGCCACCTACTTCTGATTATCCCTATCCTGTTTCCTCCTCATCCTCCTCTTTTACTTCTTCCTCCTCTTCTTCCTTCTCTTCCTCCTCCTTCTCCTTCTTTGACTTTCTATTCTTTTAATATCTCATCATATTTCAGCCACCAGGAAACAGAAAAGTGGTCATATTCATAATACCTTTTCTTTTTCCTGAATTCTCATGCATATAATTCCTGGTGGGGAGGAAGGGCTCAATCTGAAAGCCATAACTTTAGACTGGCTTTATCTGTGGACAGGTATAGAACAGACGTGTTTTGGGTCCTGAGGCACCACATTGACATTTGATGTTTGGCAGGTGCTGTTCTTTCATGATATTTCTGGAATAGATATGGATAAAGGACTCTTCATTCTCTGTAGCAAAACTGATTCAAGGTTGAAATGTTCCAGAAAGATGTATGAAAGAAAGGATGGAGATGAAAGGGAAATAAAAACAAGGAGCAGAGTCTAGACCAGCAACTCTGAAGGTGTGGATCAGGGTCCCCAGGATCCTTCTAAGTAGTTCATGAGGTCAAAATATTTTTCTTAATAATACTAGATGTTATTTTATTTTTCCACTATCATTCTCTCATGAAGGTGCATTGGAGCTTTCCTGTGGCTACAGCAGCATATGATTTTACAACACATTATATAGAAAGAAGCAAGTATGAGAATTAGCTGTCTTTTGTTAAGCCAGATGTTAAAGAAATGTGCAGAAGTACACAACAATGCCTTTCTTCTCAATTAACTTTTTTAGGTTTGGATAATACAGCAATTTTTAAACAATATATTGTTTGTGGTAACATGCAATAGATTTATTATTATTTTAAAATAAATCAGTAAATTAATAAAAAAGATGAACTGATAATTAAAAGGTGAACTGGTATTTGAACTGGGTCTGCTTGACTCCAAAGCACTCTCTCTGCCCACTGAGCCGCTCTAATTTCATCTCATTGAGACCATGTGTCTGGGGAATGCCATATTTTGTTTAAAAAATAAAAGCAAATATCTGTGATATTGTTGACAAAATGTGCATCTAGACAGTTCAACTCTTATTCTATCACTTTCTTTGTTGTCTTGATGAATGGGCTGCTAATTTTAGCAAAGTTTATTAACTGAAAAAGGCCTTGGTATCCTGGTTTGTACCCATGTTTCTGACTCAGTCTATGCCTTCCTTGAAGCCACTAGGTCAGGCATCCTACAGTTAGCCCAACATCATATAAGTCCTAGTGTTTGGGTTCTCTTGCTCTTTTATCCCACCTAACTTCATGTTTGAATTACTTCAATGTGTACCAATTTCTTGGCAGCATTCAAGATCCTTATTTCTGTTCTGGTCCAGTTTCAGATCATATACGGTAGGCCATCAACTTCTCAACATTTTATGAGTGTTCACATTACAAGTTAGAATTGCAAACATTGCTAATCAGTACTAGTTCCAATACTTTTCCCTTTTGCAGTAAACTAAAACCTTTAGCCTCTGGCTTTCAGAAAACAGAATTCTGGAGCCACATTTCCTTTTCTTCTCAGAGTTCAGGTGGATCCTATGGAGACCTGTGTGTAAAATTTGTGTTAATAAACTATCAGTCCTCTTCAATGAAAGTCTATGCCATGAAGTTTAACAAATCTGCCTGGAGATAGCAGTTTCATTGTTAAAGAGGTGTGTATATTTGAATACACAAATATAAGAGGTGTGTATATTTAATATTCTCAGCATCCTTGTTTCTAAAATGTTTGAATAACACTAACTTTGTAGAGTTTGTTTAGAAGGTTAAATGAGCTAATGGATGGGTGCTTACATAACATTCATACATACTGTATTTTTCCATGAATTTTCCTCTTTAATTTATTTTCAGAAAAACAGATAACCACCTCCATGTTCAGTACTGCAGAAAAGGTATGTGTTGGGGAAAACAGAAAGATCCTGTAAGATTTACTGTCTTTTGCTTAAAAATTCTTTAAGGGGAAGGGATTCTTTTAGGGGAAAAGATAAAAAATCTTGAAGCTGCATGTAAGCAAAATGTTTTTCAGCATAGAATAAAAGCACCCCCATGTTCTAGGGAAGGAGAAATGAGGAAAATGCCTGTGGATCTCAAAACCAAAGGAGGCCTATGCCCTGCTTCTGTGACACTAGAATTGGCAAGATCCCAAGAAATTACATTTGGCTAGTAAGTCAGGATCATGAAAGAATATAATGAGAGGAAAAAGTATAGGCAGGTAGTTTGGGTTCAGATTTGACCACTTTATAGAGTTTATACTTTGATTAACCTAATGTAAAGAATTTTAAAACAAAGTAAGACTATTCAAGAGTAATTGTAGGAAGATTAATCTAAAAGCAAAATCAAAATTGGAGAAAATAAATGGTGGCAGAAATTGGATAGAGAGATAAGGGTTAGGATTTATTTAATAGCCAGGACCTGAAGTGATAAAAATCTTATGATTTGAGCCTCCCAGCTCCGGATTTTAACGGGTAAGTGAAGAAAGCACTTTGGCGAAGATTTCAAGATGCACTTTGGCCTTGTAAGACAGAATTGCAGCCACCTGTGAGCTAAACCAGAGCTTGAAACACAAAGGTGTTAGGAATCCATTTAACCTGGCACCAGCGTGCTGGGAATATAATAGGATGGACCTTTGTCTTCTCTTCAGCAAGTCACTTACGATAACCTCAGGAATAAGAGGTAGAAAATTGGATGCAACTGCCAAGGGCAGGCTGAGAGGGGCTTGAGTAGCTCACTGATTGTAATGGCTCCAAATCAGGCTGCTGTACTCTCACAGGCAGAGAGGCGTGTGGGCTTTCCTTCTATAGCACTCCAGAATCCTTTCACCTGTTTTAGGAATCATTATTGCCATTAAAATACAAACTGGACTTTCATTAAACAATATATATCACAAAGGTTTGATGGATCCCATCAGGTGTAAGGAAGCGTTTTCACTGCTCTTGGACCTGGCTTCACAAATAAGAATGTTGGAACACCCC
The DNA here is from genome assembly GCA_004024805.1 of Geosciurus inauris. NCBI lineage: Eukaryota > Metazoa > Chordata > Mammalia > Rodentia > Sciuridae > Geosciurus > Geosciurus inauris. Next base: position 9,213 of record PVHX01010610.1, on the reverse strand, counting down.
TGGCTACCATAAAGCACTAACAAACATACTTACAGACTCTGCCTAAAAATTTGGTCACTGCTGATTACAGATATAAAAATCACATGACCAATTATTCAGGTAATTCTGGCCCAAAGATGATGTACCTAACCTCCATGTTTCTTTGGAATTAAATGTATGGAGAGGATTATTCAACTTATTTTTACCTATGGAATAAAGGAAAGAGAATCAAAAATTTTGAGAGTCTACTATGTCCCAAGTACTCTGCTAGGTCTTTTCCATGCATTATATTACTCAAATTTTACAACTTTCTATGTTAAATATTTAAAAAGAAGAAATAGATTAACAGAGAAATAATATCATATGATGAAAATAAAATATGTGAGAAATATATTGAAGCTGGGATTCAGATTTGTCTCTCAAATTTTAGAAGAGATAATATAAGGGAGTATAGGGTTAATTTCTAAATGAAACGTATAAGAACTACTGATTTACATTAAAAGGAAAAAATAAAAAGATGCTTTCTACAGGTAGCTACCTCATTCAAACAAGTCCAGTTTTGTAGATATGGAAATTAAAGGGTTGGAATTAAACTCTGTATTTCTGGCTCCAAAACTCCTGCCCTCTTCCACTGCATAAAATCATAGGATGCTAGAATGAAAAGGTATCTTACCTTATCCAACACATTTATGTAATAGATGTGTGTATTAAGGTTAAGAGACTTGTCCAAAGGCAAACAACTTGTCAGTAGTTCAGAGTTGTTGCATTTACATCTGAAGTTTTTAACCAATGCAGCTGGGCCCACTGTTCTCTTAAATTATGAGAACTGTCACTGTGAGGTATATTCCTATGAGTATTCACTGAGGGTTCTATCATCTATAGGCTGCTTCTTTACCACCCCCAATGTTTGTTTTTCACTACATCTTTCCTCTTGACCTCTCTAGGGCAATAATTACTAACTCTGGATTTTAAATACTCAGGTTGGTTAAATCTGCCCCTGTTCCATCCTTCTCCATTCTGTATGAAGTGCTTCCATCCACCTGGCTGCTCATGATAACAAATACAAGCCATTCTTAATAACTCATTTTGTCTCAAGTAGCTCATCTACTCCACCCCACAGTCAATTTTACTGCCTCCACGATATATGTTCACTTCATTATGTCTCCAATGGCTGCCACTAATCTCATCCAAATCAGCGTCACCTCTTATCTGGCCTTCTGTAGTAACCTCTAAATAGATACCTCCTACTGAACACTTCATCTCTCTTTACTTTTGTTCTCTTCCAATCTATTCTCCACACAACCAGTAGTAATATTGATTTTATTTTTATAATCTCTTTAAAACATTTCAATGTCTTACAATGCACTTAACATCAAACTTTAAAATCAATAGCAGGTACTCATGAAGAATTCAGTTTGAATCCACCTCTGGGTTCTGCCTTGTACCACTCTCTCCTCCTATCACTACACTTCAAACATGTTAGCCAACTTTCACTCTTCATACACTCTCAATTTGTCCGTCCAGCATTTTCCCTGCTTAACTATAATTTCCAGAGAAGTTTACCTATTCTATCAATCTAAATTTGTTGTCCCCAATTTTCAGTCATAGAACCTTCTATTTTTCCTTTGTTACACCTCAGTTTCTGAATGCATACCCAATTTGGTGGTTGTTTGCTGTTTGCCTCCCTCTTTAATCTGTAAAAGCCATAAAGAGAGGGACTGGGTTTATTTTGTTCTCTGTGAGATTCTTTGCTTTATCAAATTGCCTGATGCACTATAGAAGCTCATATGTATTTGGTGAAAAGATGAATAAATAAATATACAAGATTAGCCCAATTATTTTAAGGTTTCAAATGAAATTTTCTCAAAACAGAATTTATCAAATTTAATCAAAATTTATATACCACATTTGATAACAAGGAGAAAATAAAAGAAGTATTAAGAAATACAGTAAGTAGGGGCTGGGATTGTGGCTCAGTGGTTAAGCGCTTGCCTCACATGCGTGAGGCACTGGGTTTGATTCTCAGCACTACATAAAAATAAATAAAATAAAGATTTTTTTTTGAAAAAAGAAATACAATCGTAGATGGGCGTGGTAGCAGCACATACCTGTAATGCCAGTAGCTCGGAAGGTTGAAGCAGGAGAATTGCAAGTTCAAAGCCAATCTCAGCAACTTAGTGTGGCACTAAGCAACTCAGTGAGACACTGTCTTTAGATAAAATATTTTTAAAAAGGGCTGAAGATGTGGCTCTGTGGTTTAGTGCCCCTGGATTCGATCCCCAGTACCAAAATAAACAAACAAACAAATAAAGTATAGGTAGGACTTAACATATTATATATATCCCAAATATTGGGAAATTGACTTTACTATATTCTACTTTATGAAAAATGTTTAATAGCTATTTTTCTGCCTATTCCAAGTTCAGTTTCTTTTAAATTATTTTAAAGTAAAAATTTAAATTTAAAAAAAAATTATTTTAAAAATCTAGACTTCATCAGTTTCCCTCCCACTTTTACTGTTCTTTGATTAAGTCTGGTTCTGGTGATACTAAAATGCCCAAAAGAGTAAGTGAAAAAGGGTTCCTGGTTTATATAAACAAGGGCAGATGTAGTAACCTACTCATAAAATGTAAATGTTTCGTATAAATAAGGCAGGAGGTACTGATTGTGAGAAGACAACTGCCTAAGAAATACAAAGCAGTAGAAAATTAAAAGTTCTGGTCAAAAATTGACTGAAAAAATTCAGTTCAGTTGTTTGCTGATGATTATTGATAAAACTACCTGAAAAATATTTTTTCTAGTTTCCTGGAAATACCACTCATGCTAAGCAAAGTAAACAAGAGAATCAGGAAATTTAAGTAAAATTATGCATATGTATGTGTGTGTATATGAAGAAAAACTCATATATACATGCATGCACACATACACACATGTATTTATATGTCAATACTCTGAGGCCATGGGGATTTTTTGCCCCATATTAAATTATGGACAGATTCTTTACCTAATTTGCCCTGTTTTGACATAGCCATCAATTTTTTAAAATTCTACTTGAAGAATACAACTAAATTAACACGAAGCTAATTTCACTATAATTTTGACAGCTAAGTAACAAACTAGGTCTCAACCTACTCACTTCCTCAAATCTTTTGTGGAATGAGGCAGAATAGAAGTATTTTAAGAATAAAATAACTTGCCAACTTTATCTTGCTTTATGAATTGATATGAATGAAGACTTCACTAAAATGCATAAATTCTTCTCCCTTGTGAATCCTGACTAGGCGTCTGTTCACCAGATGGAAGTAAAAGTTGATGGTACTCTGAGGCCATGGGGACCAGATCCTCCTGTCAAGGTTTTCACAAAATGATTTACTTTTGAACATTCCATCATGGTCCAGATGTGTTAGGCCTGATCTTAAAAATAATAATAATAAAAAATCAGTAACTACGGTTATAGGCAGGAATCCCTTCTACTTCCTTCATGTAGGCTGCTTGAAACTTCTTAATAAAAGTTAAAATTTAAAAACAAGCAAATGAAACAGGACAGCTTCCAAAAATCACAGAGCCAAGAACATCAGGACCTGCCCTAATGACAAGTTACTTCTTAGCTTCAATCACGGCAGTCAGGAAATAGGATAGGGAGAATTGCCTGTACTATTTTACAAGGATCCTTAGAGTCAGCAGAGGACAAGATCAAGGAAACCATGCAGTGTTACCTTCACACAAACCTCCTATTACTTAAATTCCTCCTGTAACTCTGTGGTATAGATATTATTGCTCCCATTTTGCTGATGAGGAAAATAAGACTCTCAAAACTTAAAAGACTCTTCCAGCGTCACCACTGCTACTAAATGAGAGTCAGCTTTTGCATCCAGTTCTTCAAATATTGAGGCATTATCTATCAGATGTCCCAGGGATCATTTGACTATGTAGGGGCATGTTCTGTTTCTTGACTGCTGATCAAGAGGTCAAACACTATGAAGCCATATTTTTATCCAATGTATATTTGAATGATGTCTGTCTAGGACAAGAAGTAAGTGAAAGCTAATGGGTATGCTTTCTGAGACATTAACCAGTTTGGGATATAACCTGACATTCTCATTCTAATATTCTCTCTTCAATGCATGTAAATATTCAATTCTTCAAATGCTCTTCGAATCAGTCTTATTACCCTTATTAATGAGTTAAATCTTAACACATATCTAGTCTACAGTTGCATGAGAATCTTGCTTTTTTAACTTTGTTGAAAATTTATGAACACTTACAATGTGCAGGGTGTGCTCTTTCATGAATTCTAACTTAATTCCCAAAACAATCCAGTGAAGTATTAGTATTATTCTTACTTTAGAAATGTAGAAATACAAGATCATAGTCAAAGGGACATTTCTAAATTACACAGCTACGAAGTGGCAAAGGTGGATTTTAAAGCCAAATGCCTCTGATCTGATGCCTGAGCCACGGTCACAAAGACTTTCTTTCTGAAACTTTAAAAAAGCCTGTTCTGCTTTGAGATGCATGCAAATGGCAGCAGAATGGGCATAAATATTCACAGGCAAGGTGTGATTTACTAGTGCAGGTTCATATAACAGGGTATTCATTCACACTTATTGAGCAATATATGTCTAGTCTTATGTTTGTTGATTGGGGGAGCATAGAGGATTGGTGGTAAAAGATAAATAGAGCACAGATTCTATTCCTAAGGAGCTTGTATCATAAGTAAAAATCACTAAAAAGCAAAACAGAAACACAAGATATTACTGGTGGTCTTGATTTACTCATGCAAGAGGTATTCATTAACACCTAGTACGTGTTAGACATTGTGTTGCATACAGGAGGAACAACAATGAATAAAACAGTAATGATCCTTGTTCTTATGGTGTTTTATTCCACAGAAAATATATAAGCATTAAACAAGTAATTACATGGAAGATGAGTGTTTTAAAGAATATTTATAGTATGTTCTGCAAGCATGTACTTGGGGAATCCTATCTCTAGACATTTTATTTCATTTCTACTTTTCCAAATTTTCAAAATGTCAACAATGCTATAAACATTAATTTTATAATTAAATATAAATGAATACCCCTTTAAACAATACAAGTTTAAAATGCATGCATGATATAAAAGATATAAAATATGAGAATTCAGAGAAAGGAGGAATTTGCTCCAAATAAGAGTGATAAGGGGAGACTCTACAACCTAGTAGCATTTGAAATGAGAAATGGTGTCAGAGTAGTCTGATAAAGGACTTGTATCTACAATATATAAAGAACTCTCAAAATTCAATTTTAAGAGAACAATACAATCAAATGTTTTGAATGGGCAAAAATAAGTGAACAGACATGTTACCAACTCATATGCATGAATTACAAATACACACATGAAAACATGTTCAGTATTATTAGTTGTTATCAAAATCACAATGAAATATCACTACAAAATGGTAAAAAGTAGAACAACTGTAACTTTACCATAAACAAGAATGTAACATGATAAAACCACTTTGATGGTCTATCAGTCCTGTAAATTAAGACCTACTAAGTAGTTCAGTCATTCCACCATTCCATTTCTGCATGCACATGAGTGTCCACATACACACACATACTCACTATATTATGATACTTGTGGTTTCATAGGAGCAACTTGGAGAAAACAATTTCTCTAAAAGGGAAATTATGATGAAATGAACTGCAGACTTTCAGAAGAGACATCAGGTACAAGAACAAAGTATAGTAATAGCCATTAGCCTAAAACATTGTGCCTAGCTAAACTATCATGCAAGAATAAGAGCAAAATGTAGACTAAATATTTCAAAATACAAAGACTAAGAATGTCTAGTACTCACAAACTGTTACTGAAAATTACCAAAGCATATACTTCACAAAGGAAAAATGTGAACCTAGAAGAAAGTGGGATTGGAAAAAACACTTCTAACCAAAGTAATCACAAAAAAACTGCTCAAGACATCTAAATATATATTGAGGATAAAAAGTATTAGCAATAATACTTTCCAAAACAAAAATACACAAATTTCTGTTATAAAAAAGTTGGAAATAAAATACTAAAGCATAATAACATAAAAGCCAGAGACATATTTTTTATAAAATTTCAGGATGCTAAGCCTCTTGATTTCTCATGGAAAAGGTAACAGAAGTTGATCAATCACTTAGGAAAAATACAAAATTTAAACTGTAAAAATATTATCCCCAAAAAGAAAAGAAGTAAAAATGTAACTACCAGACCAAGAAGGAAATAAGAAAGAAGAGCAACTAATCAAACAGAAATCAGGAGGGGAAAAAAAACAGACAAAGATAAAACCAAAACACAAAGTAGTAATAAAAATGGTGGAAAAATTCAGGAATCTCAATAGATAGAAATTAAACATACTGACCCATTTCATCATTTTTGGTATGTTTTCTATTGAATTATTAATACTTCTTTGTAGTTACTTTTATATTCTTGATTCTAGTCCCTTGAAAATTATATTTGTTACAAATATGATCTAGCATAAATTTTTTTATTTTGATGAAACAAAATTTATTATTTTAAGAATTTTAGCCAGCCCCAGCAATGGCAAGGCACTAAGCAACTCAGTGAGACCCTGTCTCTACATAAAACACAAAATAGGGCTGGGGATGTGGCTCAGTAGTTGAGTGCTCCTGAGTTCAACCTCCAGTACTAAAAAAAAAAAAAAAAAAAAAAAAGAATTTTAAAGGTACAATTCAGTGGTATTAAGTATATGCACAGTGTAATAAAGCTTTCAACACTATCCAGCTCCAGATTTTTTTCTAATATTCTAAATCAAAGGCCTGTAACCATTTAACAATAACTCCCCACACCCCTCCTCCTAACCCTTGGTAACACTGTTCTTGTCTCTGTGGCTTTGTCTATTCTAGGTATCTTAAATGAAGGAAATCATGCAATATTTGTCTTTTTATGTCTGGCTTATTTCACTTAGCATAATGTTTTCAAGGTTCATCTGTTTGTATGGTAACATTCCATTGTGTGCTGCATTTTATTTATCAATTAATCTGTCAATGGACATTTGGGTTGATCTCAATATTTGGCTATTGTGAATAATGCTGCTATGAACATTGACATACAAATATCTGAGTCCTTGCTTTCCTTAATTATGTATTTCTTACTTTAAAGTTAATTTAATTGAGATATTAATTAGAAAATAATATTCTATCCAAGATCAAGAAAGCATTTACCTATTTCTTCCTCATGCAGCAATATGAAATAACACAATAGTGAGTATGAGTCCCAGAATATTGTATGCAAACACAAAATCTTTTGTTAATAAGCAATATTTTTTCAGATAATAATGAAATTTAATTATCTGTTTTACTTAAACATTTTCTGTGAAACTTAAAACATTACTATTAATAAGCAATTTATACTATTCTTTTAAAGTGATACATATTATGATAAAACAATATTTTAAAACATTGAAGTAGTAATCAAAAACAAGATTCAGGGTAGTGGTAGCCTGGGGAAAATAGGGCCAGAGAGATGAGCAGGGTAGGAATACATAGAAAGAGGAATGTTAGAAGGATTGGAAAAGAAGAAATGAAATTGTCATTATTCACAGATGGAGTGATCTTATGTATAGATAATTTAAAAATAAAATTATTAAAATCAGATTTTTTGAAAGTTAATGGATATGAAATCTATAAACAAAAGCCGCTTAGGTTTCTATGTATTACCAACAAAGCTATGAAGTGATATTTTTTAAGTATTCCATTTAGCACAAAAATAGGACATACACAGGAAGGTGTGCAAGACACTTACAGAAAAATTATACATTTTACTGAAACACCATAAAGAGAATCCAAATAAATGGAAAGCTGCATTGTGTTCATGTGTTGGGACAAATCAGTGGGTTTTTTGTTTGTTTTTTAAAAAAAAAAAATTTTTTAGTTGTCAATGGACCTTTATTTTATTCATTTATTTATATGCAGTGCTGAGAATCGCACATGAGAGGCAAGTGCTCTACCACTGGGACACAACCCCAGCCCCAAATCAGTGTTTTTAAAGATGTCAATTCTCTCTCACCCTGTAGATTAAAAGCAATCTCATTCAAAATCCTAAACAGATTACTTGAGTGTGTGTGTGTGTACACACTTGTAAGTCTCAAATAGCACATTCAGTAATATATGGAAATTCACAGGGCCAAGAACATCCAAGATCTACCAGATAGAAAAATACTCATAAATACACTGTAACTAGGACTCTGTAGTGTAAGATAGTTAATTATATATTAAGAAATGGCAGTAAAAAATGCAAACTACTCAAATTCCATCTTGTTTCTATATGCTCCTTAACATATTTTGACTTTTAATATGGCATTAGGCTATGTGTCTATTAATTGATAATGACTAAGCAAAAAGTGTTGTGGATGTCAACTTGAAAGAAAATTAAGGTATTGAACTTTGCTCCTATTCTTTGCATATTTAATATTCCTAATAAACAAGAATGAATAAATATTGTCTTGACAAGATAATTTTCACCATTGTTTTGATGACTTTTTGTTTAAATTTGAATATGCTAAACAATTTACAAAACATAGGCATTATCACATTTAATTTTTAGACACTAACCAACCAGAGAACACATGCAGAAAGACCAAGATGGTTATAAAATTAAAACCATCATAAGAGAAACAGTTGAGATTAGCCCAAAATATAAAAGCTCATGTCAAATATTTTTAAAAGCAATATACTAAGAGAAATAGAATTATTTAATGTTGGCTCAGAGAATAGGTCTACAGCCAACAAATACTAGGAATGCAGATTTTTACTCAGTACAGGGAATTTTCTAATTCAAAGTACTCCATTTAACTGCAAGGTTTGGTACTGTGCTGCTCAAATATCCAGATAAGTATCTTTCTTATTTATTGAGGCATAACTGGCATAAAATAAAGTGCACTAACCATACACATACAGCTCAATAAATTTTTATCTTTTGCAAACCACTGTACAAATGAAAATAAAGTACACATTCTAGCACCCCAGGGATAAGGGCTTGCACTTATGAGTTTACAATCTAGAGAAGACAAGCATTAGGGATGTACTATACTGTGAGAAGGAGGCTTTGCCGGCTCTACAAGAGCATCTATTGGGTGGATTCTGATCCAGTGGTAAGGTCAAGTATGCATGTAAACACAGACTTGAGAGGTAAGGATCAACCTGGCAAAGGATTAGTTTGTGTTGGATTTTCTTTTTTTTGCTA
>PVHX01010609.1:11953-69165 GCA_004024805.1 Geosciurus inauris | reverse complement strand
TCAAGGCCGCGCCATACCTGAAACAATTTTTTTTTTTTTTTTTTGGTACTGGGGATTGAACTCAGGAACACTGGACCACTGAGCCACATCCCCAGCCCTATTTTGTGTTTTATGTAGAGACAGGGTCTCACTGAGTTGCTTAGCACCTCGCCCTTGCTGAGGCTGGCTTTGAACTTGCGATTCTCTGGTCTCAGCCTCCCAAAGTGCTGGGATTACAGATGTGCACCACCATGCCCGGCTCAGGGCTTGTTATTTCCATGTTCCAACAGCTGCCCTTTGAGATGGATGCCAAGGTAACTGTAGGTTCACAGATGGGGAAACAGGCCAGAGAACCAGGCGGCCACTGAGGTCCCACAGCCAGAAAGGCACAGGCTGGGCCTTGAACTCAGTAAGGCTGACTCCACAGCCCTTGATCTTCTTCCTTATAAGTCTAAGGAACAGCAGTTCATGGGATGTTTTGGGGGCTGTGGGCAGGGGAGGGACACTGAAGAAAAACATACTGGTCCACTGAGAGGACTTGTTTCCAGGGTTGGTGGGGAGTTTCAGAAGACGGCAGACGGATGTGCTTTGCTGATGATGCACATCTGCCCTCAGAGGGTCTTAAGGGTGGCAGGAGCCCTGACCCTGGCAACATGGGCCGATCCAGTGCCTTAACTTGGACTTATGGACCCTGGGCAGCAGGTAACCTGGCTTCAGAGTCCTTGGTGATACAGAGGGAAGGATGTAAGAAATTTCTGGGGCCATGCAGAGGATGGAATGGGTTGGGAGAGTGCCTGGCACTGTTCAGGCAGCTCCAAGGCCACCCAGGGCAGGGACAAAGGAATACCCAAGGAAGGTTCAGCTGGCCTGGAAATCCTAGCCACCCACTGTACAATGAGGAACCCCTCCCTGGCACTTCCACCTTCTCTAGCACCCCAGGTAGGGTCCCCTAGATCTGGAAGGAACCAGAGGACCCAACTAGCATGGTAGACAGGCACCTGGGTTAGGCAATACCTTGCAAGATTGAGCTGAAGGGGGTCCTGTTCCTTTGGCACCTAGAGCCTTCCCTGTCACCCGCCCACCCTAGCCTGACAGACCAAGTGCTAATATGGTGCTGTTTTCCTAGCGAGTCAGGCCCTGGGCCAGGCACAGATCCTCCTCAGCAAAGCTTCACTGTGCAGGCACTGGGGGAGCAGATCTTGTGGTCACCAGGCCAAGAGTGCCTGGAATCTGGTTTACGAGGCCCCAGGGACTGTGTGCATCTCCATGAGGGACTTCTGTTGTCTGTCTCTGCAGGTCCTCACATTCCAGCCTCAACCCCTGTCCTTATGGGGGAGTGAAAGAGGGAGGGGAAGAAGACTGCTCTGGGTCCCCTCCCATTCTCTGCATTCTCTTCTTAGCACTCTGCAACTGGGGTCTTCCAGGCAGGAGGGCTGTGCTCTCCTCACCAGGAGAACAAGGTGCCCTCTGACGTGTGAGGTGGTGGGAGCTATGTCCACCCACTTAGGGTCCTGGGCTGACAGGCCAGAGTTGAGACTCAGCCTTAAGCAGAACTGGAAGCAAGTGAGGCAGAGAGAGGCAGCTGTACCTGCAGCAAGCCACTCGGTGGCTCCGTGCCAGTCAGTAGGACACATCGCCTTGTCCCATAGGACCCATCTTCACTTCCCCGCAGTCTGGGCTGAAAGGGTTGCCCCTGCCCACAAGCACCACCAGAACCCTTGCATGTCATTTTATCTAAGGTTCTTCCCTTGACCCTACAAGATTCACTGTTCCTGTTTTCCTAATGAGAAAACAAGCTGAGGAAGGGGAAATGACTTGCCCAAGTCACTGAGCCAGCAAGCAGCAGAGCCGTGATTTATATCCCATCCGGTCAGTGTCAACACGGGGTCTTTCTCACTACAACCCACCTGCCCGCAGGAGGGTGCCTGCATGGATATTGTGGTGTGTGAGGATGTGTGTGTATCAACACTCCGGTATTTTCTCTTTGTGGTGCTGGGTGTGGAACCCAGGGCCTCATACATGCTGGGCAAGGACTCCCACTGAGCTCCACCCCAGCCCAGTGTTTGCCATTTCACATGTCACGGGTGGGGAGTGTGGACTGCACTGGGGCGCACATCTGTGTGCAAGGTTAGGAATGTATGTGTGTGGATTTTGCACGTGAGTGAGACGCAGTGCCTGTCCTGTGTCTAGTGGCCTGAGGCCCGTGTGCGTACCTTGGGGTAGGTATGTGTGTGCAGGAGATGGGGTGTATCTGAGCAAGGCTGTCTGCGTGTATGCGAGAGCCACACAGGTCTGGGACAGAGCAGCTCTGAGCCTCAGGTGATTTTACAGCCATTTATTGTGCTCCAGTGAAATAGAAAAAAAGTGCTCGCGTTACAAACGCCACTGTCAATCTGAGTACGCCAGTCGCTGCAAACCAAACCGTGTGTGTCCGCTGAGTCTCTGGGCATGCAGTTTGCTCCCACTGTGAGAATGGGCTGGGGGCAGGCAGAGCCTGGGCTCTGGGGGCTTGGTTTGGGGGCTTCTGGTCTGGGGATACCCACTTGTGAGGGAGTGGGGGACAGCTGGAATAGCTTTGCTCAGTGCATCGCCTGGGTGCTGTCGGGGACACCCAGCTGTAGGTTGGATCCTGCAGTGCTACAGGGAGGATGGCCCCCTTTCCCTCATGGGTCCCCCAGTCTGCTCTCCCCAAACTGTAACCCTATCGGCAGGTGCCAGGGGACTGGAGGACGCCATGCAGGGGGACAGGGTTGGCTGGAACCAGTTGGGTCCAGCCAAGAGCAGCAGCCAGCCTCCCTGGGGGCCCTAGGCAGAGTTGTAGTAGTCATGTGGGTGATGGTTCTGGGTGGGCTCACCCAGCTCCGGGTACTCCGGCGTCAGGCAGTACTTGGGATCGTAGACCTGGCGCGGCAGCCCATACACCGTCATGCCCCTCTGCGAGGCCCCCTTGTTACTGCCCATCTGCAGGCTGACATTGAGCATGTCACAGTGCTCCATGCCCAGCCCTGGCTCAAAGATCTGTCGCTTGGTCCCGGGTGCAGTCATACCAGCCTACAGAGGGCAGAGTGGTCAGGTCTTGGTGACAGGGAGGACCTGGCCAGTGTGCCCAACAGCTCCCTTCTCACCTGGCTGGCTCCCTTGTTGGTGCCCATCTGCAGGCTGATGGTGGCCTGGTCCAGGGGCTGATCTGTGCCCAACTTGGGGTCATAGAGGTGGCGCCTGGTACCATAGGCTGTCATGCCCTGCTGGCTGGCAAACTTGTTGGTGCCCATCTGGGAGACCAGAAGGAGTCACACCGAGTATTACAAAGTCCTCCCACGGGCCATGAGACAAGTGATGTCAGATCATGAGGCCCTGCTTCCTCCCTTGATTTACAAACTGGAAAATGAGGCTCCCAGTGGGCACATCACGTGACCAACATCTTGGGTTCAAATTCTCATCAACTGGGCCATCCTGGCAAAAGTAGGCTAGCTTCTCCAGGCCTATGGGCGTGAGAAGTGCCAGCGTCCTTGGGCTGTTGGCAGAGGGAGTGAACCCAGGAGTGGAAAGGGGTAGCAGGGTCGTGGCCTACAGCTAGTTAAGGCCAGATGTACTGCCCCCCAAAAACCTCCACGCACCAGGTGCCCTCCCTGGAGGAGGGTGGCACTTGACCTCCCACTTGGCACAGCAGTGAGAGCCGGTGGGGAGGGGGCAGTACCTGCAGCCCGATGATGTTGCGTCCTTCTCTTAGCTTCTCCGGCTCAAATTTCCGCTCTTGCTTCTCCGCGTACTTCACCCCCACATTCACCTTGTTTCCTTTCGTCTTGGCCTGAGTGGGGCCAGGAGGACAAGTACTGACAAGGGAGCCTCCAGCAGGCTGCACTGTCCCTGGGAGACTTGGCAGTACCCGCACTCCTCAGGTTACCTGCCCTGGGCCCAGTGGCACAAGCGGCCCCCCATGCAGCCCTGCCCAGTGCAGCCCCATCTGTGCCCACGCTGCCCCCACACTCACCATGCTGGCCAGGGCCAGGAGGGTGGACTGCACCTGGGTGTGGTTGGTGTTCTCAAACAGGTCGTTGGCCTCAAAGATGTCATGGGGCTTCACCCCGTACTTGGTAATGGCCTTGATGAAATTGCCAATGTTCTCCAGCTGGAGGGGAGCAGGCGGGATCAGGGCTGAGAGGATGGAGGGATGAGGAGCTTGTGGACAAGGGGTTGAGAGAAGTTGCCTCTGGGCTTACCTGGTGCCAATTTTGGGTCGATTCGTTTACCTTCTTTACAGAACCTGGTTGGAGCTTATTGATGAATCTACAAAGAGGAAAGGGGGTTCCAGAGTGAGCCCCTGCTGCTCCTAGCAGGCCAGGCAGGCAGTATGAACACGCTCAGGGTGAATGGGAAACCAACCACAGGTCACCAGCCAGGAAGTCCCCATGTCAGGATCTCCTGGTTTTCCTATGGCTTCGTCGGTGGCTACATGTGTCTTGGTTTCCTTTTCTCTTGTGGACGCGGCGGGGAGCCCACATGGACCTCTTCTCTGACCACACTCAGCCCCTTGGTGATCTCATCAGTGTCCTCACTTTCAATCCCTCAGTGTGCCAGTGATTCCCCAGTGGGCCAGGCTGGCAGCCCAGGCCTCTGGCTCTCCAGCCCTCCCTCCAATCCACTGAAATCAAGCTCCCCCAACCCCAGACTCCTGACATCCACATCTGCTCTCCAGTCCTTCCTCCCTCTGTCTTCTCAGCTTAGTAAACAGCAGTTCCCACCCTTCCCAGTGCTCAGCCAAAGCCCTTGGACTTGACTTCCCCTTTCTCTTCCTCTCAGCCTCACATACAATCCCTCAGCAATTCCTGGGGTTCTGCCTTCTAAATATACCCAGAAGCCCACCCCCTTGCCCGCTGGCCCTCACCACCCATACCCTGGTCTGAGTCCCCAGCACCTCTGCTGGACACTTGCAGTGGCCTCCTGTCCGTGGGCTCCCAGCTTCCACCTCCTCCCTCACCTAACAGCCAGAACAAATTTTGGGTCTTTTAGTTTTCCCTTGTTAAGCTGGGGATGGAACCCAGGGCCTTGTGCGTGTTAGACAAGTGTTCTTCTACTGAGTTGCACCCTAACCCTTTACAAAGTTATTTACGTATTTTTGAGACAGACTAAGTTGTCCTAGCACTGAGTTACTGAGGCTGGCCTCAAACTTGACATTCTGCCTCAGCCTCCCGAGTAGCTGAGATTACGGGCAAGATGCTGTGCCAGACAAAAATGACCTTTTATTTTATTTACTCATTTTTCCTGTGCTGGGGATCAAACCCAGCACATGCTAAGCAAGTGCTAAGCTTGTACTCTACCACTGAGCTATATTCCCAGCCCAAAAATGGCCTTTTAAAAGCAATTCAAAGGCTAGGGGGTGTGGCTCAGAGGTAGAGCGCTTGCCTAGCCTTCTAGAGGCCCTGGGTTTGATCCCTAGCACCACACACACAAATAAATTCAAGTCACCCTTCAGTTCACAATCCCCTGCTGTATTCTCATTGCCTTCAGAATAAAGTCTGAATTCCTCTGCATGACTGAAAAGCCCTGTGTCATCTGACCTCCAGTGAACCTGATGACTTCCCTTCCCTCAGCTTCCCCTGGCTGAGTAGGTACCTGCCTGCTACCTCAGGGCCTGTGCTCTGTCTGCTCTGTTCAGCTTTCCACTGCTCTGCTCTTCTCCCAGGTCTCCTCACTCCCTCCCTCACTTCATTCAGAACTCTGTTCAACATTACCTCCTCAGAAGGGCCTTCCAGAACACTCTAGGAGATGGCTTCCACTCTGCCTCTGGCCCTCCCTCCCTCCTTTCCCACTCCATTTTTCTCCTTGGCACTTATCCACAAATATATGATTGTTGGATCAATTCTTTAATCTCCCCCACTAAGACTAAAGCTTCCTATCCGACTCCATCTGAGTGTATCCGGTTCACCATCCCCATGCCTAGACCAGGGCCCTGTACACAGCAGAAGCTCTATAAATGCTTATTGTATGAGTGGATTACTGATTGGTTGCTTAGCTCTGTATTCTTTTCTTTTTCGGCAGTGCTAGGGACGGAACCCAGGGCCTCTTGCTAGGGAGGCTCTCTACCACAGAGCTGTACCTGGGCCCTGGCTCTGTACTCTGAGACTCAAGCAGCACTCATGAGGTGGGACACCGGCATGTTCCCGATTCCTTGTTCCCCATGGATGGAGATGGAACAAGATAAGCACCCTTACTTCTCCTCAGCACCTAGGACTCCAGAGTCTGCACCTTTGTAAAACTCAAGGGCAAGTTCCGGCCCTCATGGTCACCTGCCCAGGTCAGACTCAGAGAGGCAGGTAAGACTCCAGCTGGGCTCAGGCCCCATCCAATGTTAGGATTTGGGTGGAATGGGAGCTTGGGAGTGTTTTCATTTCCCTTGACAGTGAAGTTCTGAGGGCAGTAAAAAAATTACCATGGCACATGCTCATCACCAAGCCCATGATGAACAGCCATTGATACCCCTGCCTTTGAGCTCTTTCTTGGGATGCTGGAGACCATAAATTGACCCACCTTGTATACCTGCTGGTTAAGGTTCTGGAATCATTTCCCTTGTAACACCGTGGGATTTGAGACAATGTGTCTCACCTGAACTTCAGTTTTATTTGCCTGTTAAATGGGCACAGTGATTCTTTGGCAGCTCGGAGGACTGTTTGGAGATGTCAGCTATAAAGTGTTCAGCCAAGTTCCAGGCTTGTGGTCATTTGAGGGGGGTTGAGGGGCTACAAGGACATGAGTGCTGAGGCTGCGGAGCAGCTGAAGGTAAAGTCTGGACCACAAGAGCGCTACTCACTCGCAAAGGATGATACCATCTTTGAGGCCATCCATAAAGTTGTTGCCGATGCGACGTCCCGTCACCCCCTCGATCCACTCTCTCAGCTCTTGCTCCCGCTGGTGGTCATACTTCTGGGCCAGCTGGGGTTGGGGGCACAGACAAGGTGGTGAGGACACAGGCGATGGAGGACAGCTTTGGCTCCCTGAGTCTGACTGGAGCCTCCCTAGGCCTGATCTCTTTCCTCGCCCCATCCCAACTAAGGCAATTCTGTCCCAGTGTCCATTGGGGGAGGTTAGAAGGGGGCTGAGGGCCAGGACTGAGGTGGCACCTGCCCAGGGGGCCATTCCGGGCATTCTGAGGTTTGGCACCAGAGAATGTAGACAAGGAGGTGGGTGGAGAGCTGGATCCTCAAGCTAGGGGGTGGCGCCTGGCCTCCTGGTTCCCCCTCCAGGCCAAACTTGGGGCTTAGTTTCCCTTGGCCCTGCCCCCTCCACCCCCATCTGGGAAGAGGGGGTGCCACAGGCAGGGGAGGAGGAAAGCTAAAGAAGAGCCCCTGGGTGCTGACTTGCAGGGAGACTACTGCCTCAGTCTCCCCAGGTCTTCTCCCCCAGGCTCTATGGGGGGCTTGCCTTTGCCTCACTGCTGACCCCTGGACCTCTGTATGTCTCCTCCAGTCCCCCTTTCCTCAGTCTCCCCCTGCACAACCTCGGCTCTGTCTATCTTCCTTTGGCCCAGTCTCCAGATCCCCTAGCTATCCTCTGGGTAGCTAGTTCCTGTCCAGCCAGCAGTGGGTCTCCTGGCATCTCTGCCCCTGGAGGTCTGTTTCTTGTGCTCAGACTTCGGGTTTGCTGGCTCTGGTGGGGGGTGGGGCTCCTCAGTCTCCCCTCCCTGCCTCGCTCTTATCACGCTCCTGGCTCGCCCTCCTGTCTGTCTCTTGGGTGTCTCAGGCTCCCAGTATCTCTGTCTACTTCCCCGTCCTTCCCTCTCCACTTTGCCCCGACTCCCTCGTCTCCAGAATCCTCCAGCCCAGCCAGGCTCCCAGCCCCCTGGGGGATGGGGCTGCCCCTTCCCCTGGGTGGAGAGAAGGGAGGTGGGAGGGGGCGGCCCCTCACCTGGCCCCGACCCTGCTGCCCCCCTCCCCACCAGCCCGACTTTATAAAGCAAACCCGCCCTTATATAGCGCGGCCCGGGCTCCCTGAGGCCGCCTTATATGGCTCGGCGGCTCCGTGCGACTCTGAGGCCAGCGCTGGGGAAAGGGGGCGGCGCTGGGATGGACGCCCGCCAGAGCACCCGCCCCCCACCCGCCCCTTCCTCCAGCCCGAGGGTCCCCCGACCCAGGTTCTAATCCTTTCCGGCTTCCTTGCTGTGGGACCCTGGGAAAAGCCATCTTGAGCCTCAGTGGTCCCCTCTGTCAAATGGGGCTGGGACTTCTGCCCTAGCTGCGCCCTGGGACCATTCCAGTAGGATGGCGCTTCAAATGCCCTGTCTTGGAGAAGCTGACACCGTTCTGGCGTGCATATTGGTGGGGAGGTGAGTTCAGGGTCCCAATTCTACGCCTGCCTTAGCTTGGACCTCAGTTAACCCATCCATAGCATGAAGATGGTGTCCTGGGGTCTGCCTAGCCGTGCAATGAGGAAACCCCTTGGAGGGGTCCTATTGCCCACTCCTTTCCCTCCCCAGCCAGCTTCCTCTCCCACGCTTTCTTCACCTCCCATGAAACCCAGCTGTCAAGGGTTCTCAATTTCTTTGTTAGGCTGGGGGCTGTGAGAAAAATCAAGTCTTCCCTCTGTCCCTGCCAGGAACACCAAAGGTTGACAAGGACTTTGATCAGGGCGACCTTTGCAATGCATTGACCACCTTTGTTTATGGGTGGCTGGCTGGGTGCTTCCATCTAATCCCCTAAAAGTAGCTGAGGGCTCTGGGGTGTTCACAAGAGGCAGAAAGCCAGACATACCCTGTACCTCTCCCTCTTCCCCTCTCAGGTTCCAGGTCACATGAGATAGGCAGGAGGGGGTTCAGGGAACCCTAAAAGAGGGGCTTCTGGCCTGGCAGAGTGTGTGGGCCAGAACAGGCAGTCCCTCCAGTCTTACCTTGTTCTTGACCTCGGCTGACAGCCCGTAGGCGGGGCCTCTGTTGAAGTGAGCAGAGGACATGCTGACCAGAGGGCTTTGTGGGGACAGTGGTGACGCTGAGGACCAGGGTGGCAGCAGCTGAGGCTCCGTCTGCACCCTCTTCCCTCCTCACACGTTTTTGAAGCTCCGGAGGTGGCCCGGGTCTCTTCCAAGCCCGTCCCATTGGCCACAGGGGCCTGCCAAGGGGCGGGGCACCCCCCCACCTTGGCCACCCCTCTCTCTCATGATGTCAGGGCCTTGGTATTGGGAGCTGATTGTGTCATTGTTTCCACCTAGAGGGGCAGCCTGCGTTATTCTGAGAAGGGGGCTTGATCAGACAGAGACCAATATTCTCCCCCACCCCCAGCCCCTGTCACTGTCCACTGGGTCTCTGGCTGGGTCTCTAAGGCTCTTTATTTCTGAATCATCACTCTTTGTCGCTCTCCAATCTTGAGCCAGAACTGTCGTCCCTGGTAGTTTAGCAAGCACCACCCTGGGCTTATATCCAGACATCAATAGTCTATATGGCCTTAGGCAACTCCTTTCTACTCTCTGGTCCTCTATTGCCACATCTGTAAAACGGGCTAGTGAGGGCTCCTGCCTTGTGTAGTGTTGTGAAGATCAGAAGAGATATTGCCTCCAGCATGCCCAGTGCCATGCCTGGCCCAGGAGCACAGGCAATAGTAGTATTTCTGCTAAGGATCTGGTACCCCAGTTCTGTCCCCTTCAGCCTCTTGAAACTCTAGAAGAGCAGAAATCTTGGATCTACTGTCCCCATCCACCTGTGGGTCACCTGAAACGTGGGCTGACTGTTTCAGTGAGTCCTGGGCCTTGAACAATCACCTATGTCCCTGATCCAGCCTGGCTGGACTAGTTGGATACTTGCTCTGCCTGGCCAGCTCTCACCCCTGGACCACAGGGGTAGATGTCATATCCATATCATGCAATATATGTCAAGGACATCACAGAGACACTTGGATGACATGCCAGCAACCTGCCACACACTGATGCTATATTATGCTTTTTTTTTTTTTCTGGTGGTACTAGGCATTGAACCCAGGGGTACTTTACCACTGAGCTACATCCACAGCCTTTTATATGTTTTTATTTTGAGACAGGGTTTTGGTCTTGCTGAGTTGCTGAGGCTGGCCTCAAACTTGTGATCCTCCTGCCTCAGCCTCCAGAGTTGCTGGGACTATAGACACACACCACTACATCCAGCTCAGAATTTTTTTTAAAAATTGTGGTCTGAGGGCTGGGATTGTAGCTCAGTGGTAAAGCACTTGCCTTCCATGCGTGAGGCACTGGGTTCAATCCTCAGCACCACATAAAAATAAATAAAGATATTGTGTCCATCTACAACTAAAAAAATATTTTTTAAAAAAATTGTAAAGCTAGGTGTGGTGGCTCAAGCCTGTAATCCCAGCACTTAGGGAGGCTGAAGCAGGAGAATCATGAGTTCAAAGCCAGCCTCAGCAAGGGCGAGGCACTAAGCAACTCAGTGAGACCCTGTCTCTACATAAAACACAAAATAGGGCTGGGGATGTGGCTCAGTGGTCGAGTACCCCTGAGTTCAATCCCCAGTACCAAAAAAAAAAATTGTGGTCTGGAAATTGAGCCCAGTGCCTTGTACATACTAGGAGAGTGCTGTGCCATTGAGCTACATCCACACACCCTGCAGAGGAGAATTTGAACGCAGGTGAAAGAAAGAAAAAATGGAAGGAAGGAAGAAAGAAAGAGGAGAAAGAAGGAGGAGGAGGAAAAAAGAAGAAGAATTTGAATGCAGGCCCCTGTCCCTAATGATGTGGGTTAAGGGCAGGGTTTCTCAGCCTTGGCATCCAGTCGGGGGCTGGATCATTCCTGGTGGTGGGAGGCTATCCTGGGCATTGTAGGACTTTAAGCAGCATTCCCTGGTCTTTACTAATCACATACCAGTAGCACCCCTTAGCTTGTCAAAAATGTAGACAAACATTGCCAAATGTCCTCTGCGGCTGGGGGTTGGAGCAGATTGCCCCCATTGAAGAACCACTGGGCTAAGGCAACAGTTGATGGCATGTCCTGATCCATTGAAGATCCAATAAAATACATCAAACTAGCTAGCAGTTAGCATCTACTATGTACCAAGGGCTTTGGATCAGTTAACTCTTTCCCACGGCAGCCTGTGAGGTGGGTTCTATAAGGCACAGAGAAGCGAAGCCGGCAGTGCGCATCACGCGGCTTCAAGATGGCACAGCTGGGAATCGAACGTGCAAATTGCTGGATGCTGCCCCCGCTGAGCGGACCGCAGGTCACTACTGCGCATGTGAGGACCGGTGCCTCGGCCCAGCCAGTCGGCGCCCCCTGGCGGCCCGGGAGGGGCGGGTCCGGGCGGCGGTGACGTCACGCGCTGACTCACCCGGCCGAGCTCCCCGGCCGGCGGCGGCTTGGCCATTTATAGAATCCGTGCGGCCTCTGAAGTCACGGTCCAGGCACGACGTGGGCGGAGTGGGGGAGCTCTTGGCTCGCCCCCCGACGGGGCAGCCCGGGGTCCCCCGAAAGGGCAGCCCTCTCTGCGTCTGTCCTGTCCCTCCGACTGTCGGTGTGTGACGCTGTACTTCTCGCCCTGATTTAGCTCCATCTCTGGGTCGCCGAGCTTTTTTTCAGTCTCTGCCTTTGCCTGCCCCTCCCTCTCCCCACCTCCCTCTCAGGGTGCTGTGAATCTGCCAGCCTCACTGTCTCTGCCCTCTTCTCTCATCGCTCTCTCTATTCTCTCTCCATCTCTCTATCTCCGTTTCAGTTCCAGGGCTCTGGCGCGTTCTGTGTCACTCTCTTGAAGTCGCTGTGTTGTCTCTGTCTCGCTCTGTCCCTGTCCGGAACATAACGAGAGAGGCAGACAGAGGCGCTGATCCCATCCGGAGGCCCCAACCCCGGAGACAGCTGCGTCTCCGAGTGCCCACGTGGAGCCCCCCTGCTCAGCTCCCAGCTGGCATTTCCCAGGCTTCAACTCCTCTGTGCCTCAGTTTCTCATCTACATGAGAAGTGTGGGATCTTGGAAGGAACAGTGTTTACTGAAGAGTCCAGGTCAGTCCTGAAAAAACAACAACAACAAAACACCTGGGGCCTCCCCTCCGCTTGAGTGAACTCCCTGAACCGTGAACTCTGCTCATCTCTGTCCCTGTGTATCCTAGGGAGACAGCTGAAGCCCTGTGCTGCACCTGCTTATGGTGGCAGCCCCTCTTTGCCAGCTCCCTCCTGGCCTAGCTTTTCCCTCCAGAAAACAGGTAGAGGCCATTGTTGCTAATGGCTTCTGTTTGGGGAGTGCTCACTTAATGCCAGACACTGTACTAGACACAATCTCATTCAGTTCTCACCACAATCCATTCAGGATGGAAACTCTTAGACCTATTCCATGGGTAAGGAAACTCTAGGCTCAGAGAAGCCAAGCCACTGTCCCAGCCTCACCCTGCTTATGCCATTCCTTCCAGACCCTTCCAGATATGTTTCTAGAGTCTCCAAGTATGTTCCCACCTCAGGGACTTTGCACTGGTGGCAGTTCCTACTGCCTGGAACACATCTCTGGAAGATGCCTGTGTGGCCCTTTCCTCCCTTCATTCAATCTCTGCTCAGATGTCATTTCTTCAAAGAGGTCCTCCCTGACCACCTGCTTTAAAGCAATAGCATTCCTCAAATCCCAGACTGCCCACGACAGGGTAGGCAGGAGGGAGCTGTTCATTAAGTGTTTGCATCTGGAAGTGGGTGGTTTTTACCTTCACAAATTTAATTTTGGGCTGGGAGTGTAGCTCAGTGGTAGAACATTTGCCTAACATGTGCAAAGCCCTAGATTCAATCCCCAGCACTGAAAAAAATTGATTTCTAAAAATAGTTACCCACTCTCTTCTGTTCCCCTTTCCCCGTTGCCTTCTCCTGACATCCTATGCATGTATTTGCTTATTATCTATCTTATCCTATGAGAATGGAAACCCCGTGGGGGCAAGGATTTGCTTATTTTGTTTGTTTGTTGTTTTGGTACCAGGAATTGAACTCAGGGGCACTCGACCACTGAGCCACATCCCCAGCCCTATTTTGTGTTTTATGTAGAGACAGGGTCTCACTGAGTTGCTTAGCACCTCGCCGTTGCTGAGGCTGGCTTTGAACTCGCGATTCTCCTGTCTCAGCCTCCCTAAGTGCTGGGATTACAGGCTTGCGCCACCGCGCCCGGCTGGATTTGCTTATTTTGTTTACTGTTCTATTCCCCAGTGCCCAGAACAGTACATACAATACAGCAGGCACTCAAAATCTGTTCACTGGGGGCGGGGAATATAGCTCCTGTGCTTAACATGCACAGGACCCTGGGTTCAATCCCCAGTACCACAAAACAAAAAAACTAAATAATAAAGGGGACTGGGAGTGTAGCTCTGTGATAGAACACCCCTAGGTTCAATCCCCAGAACTGCCGGTGCAGCGGGAGTGGGGGGGAGGAAGGGGAATCTTGCTCCTCTGGAGCTCACATCCGTCTGACACATGGATGCCTAACCATACACAAGGGAAGAGCATGATTTCCCAGCACCTCTGGACTGAGGGCAGTAGAGGTGTGGGGATGGGTCCCCTTTACATGTCCACTTTTCCTCTCTCTAGAGGAGCAATTAGGGGAGTGGGCAGGGAGTGTGTGACCCAGGATGTGACAGGGGCTGTACAGACCATTCTACAACTTGTCCAACCTGGATACTCCTTTGTCCAGCCTTGAGGTTTGCAAGGAAATTTTTTGTAGAAAAAATACCTGGTTAAATAAGAGAACTTTAAAAAAAAAATTCATACTGTCAGACTGGCAAAATCAGAATGTGTAACACCAACAATGCAGGGATGTGGGCGATGTATTGAGAATTTTCAAAATGACAAATATCCTTAACTTCTGAACCAGTGTATCCTCTTTTAAAGAACACTATGAGCCGGGCGCAGTGGCTCAAGCCTGTCATCCCAGCACTTAGGGAGGCTGAGACAGGAGAATCGCGAGTTCAAAGCCAGCCTCAGGAACGGCGAGGCGCTAAGCAACTCAGTGAGACCCTGTCTCTACATAAAACACAAAATAGGGCTGGGGATGTGGCTCAGTGGTCAAGTGCCCTGAACTCAATCCCCAATACCCTCCCGCCCCCAAAACTGGATATGTTAATAGCGCCTGCTTCCTGGGTTTTCTTTCTTTTTTTTTTTTAATATTTATTTTTTAGTTATAGGTGGACAGAATATCTTTATTTTACTTTTATGTGGTGCTGAGAATCGAACCCAGTGCCTCCCGCGTGCTAGGCGAGCAGGCTACCACTGAGCCATAACCCCAGCCCCTTTTCTTTCTTTCTTTCTTTTTTTTAAAATATTTTTTTAGTTGTAGATGGACACAATGTCTTTATTTTATTGCTTTGTATGTGGTGCTGAGGATCGATCCCAGGGCCTCAAGCATGCGAGGCAAGCGCTCTACCGCTGAGCCACAATCCCAGCCCCCCTTTTCTTTCTTTTTTTAAAAAGACTGTCCCAGATAATTTTAGACTTACAGAAAAGCTGAAAAAAAAAATAGGATAGAGACTTCTCATTTACACTTCACCAAGCTGCTCCTAATGTTAACATCTTACATAATCACCATAAATCTATCAAAACTAAGAAATTAACTTTGCTACAATTCTATGATCAAGCTACATATTTGATTCGGCTTCAGTTTTTCCTTTTCCACTTATGTCTCAGGATTCAAGCCAAGATCCATCCTTGCATTTAATTGTCATGCCTCTTTAGAGTCCTCTAGTATGTGACAGTTCTTCAGTTTTTCATGACCCTGACACTCGTGGAAAGTACTGCTCAGTGATTTTGTCAACCCTCTCTTTGTTTGGTTTATGTCGATTACATTGAAGTTTTTGTGTTGCTGGGAAGGATGCCAGAAAGATGACGCTGTGTCCTTAGTGCATCATGCCAAGGGCTTCATGATGTCACCATGACTCATGGCTGGTGATATTAACCATGGTCAATTGGTTAAGATGATGTCTGCCAGGACCTTCCACCCTGAAGCTGCGGCTTTTCTAGGATTTGTGTGTGTGCGCACGCTGGCGATTGAACCCAGGGGCGCTTTAGCATTGAGCTACACCCCTGGTCTTTTTTATTTTTAAGGCAGGGCTCGCTAAATTGCCCAGACTGGCCTCAAACGTGAGATCTTCCTGCCAGTCTCCCGAGTAGCTGGGATTACAGGCGTGCGCTGCCGTACCCGGAGCTTTTCTAGGATGCTTATGAGGACTGCATGCTAGAGTGTGCTAGCGTCTCACATGTAGCATTGTGTTCTGTGCTAATAAATATATAAAATAAGCAAGTGTGTTTAAATAGACTACCTCTGGAAGCATAAATAAGAAAATAAGAGCCAAGACTGTCTCATGAGGCGGAACATTGGGGACTCTGAAGCCCGCAGCCAGGCCAGCGACCCCTTCACCGCCCACGTCCCAGCTAAGTAGAATGAACCGCGCCTACGCGCAGCTGCACACTCAGAGAAGGCAGTAGGGATCCAGCCGCTGCCCGAGTGGGCTGTCTCTTGCCCCGAGAGAGGCGTGTG
Organism: Geosciurus inauris; assembly: GCA_004024805.1. Classification (NCBI taxonomy): domain Eukaryota; kingdom Metazoa; phylum Chordata; class Mammalia; order Rodentia; family Sciuridae; genus Geosciurus; species Geosciurus inauris. The sequence goes on along the minus strand of PVHX01010609.1, from coordinate 53,729 downwards.
AGTCTTATAGACCGGTAGCTGATTGGCTATAGTTTCTCTCAGATTGGCCAATCACAGGAGCCCTGATGAAGCGGATGTGCTGCGCCTGCGCAAAGTTGTTGAGGCAACTATGCGTGTTCTCGACTTCTCTTCAGCTTCCCGACCAGGATGACTGAAAAACTGCAGAAATGGCTTTGTTTTATTTACTTTTTATTTTATTTTTGGTACCGAGGATTAAACTCATGGGCGCTTTACCACTGAGCTACACTCCCAGCCCTTTTTATTTTTCATTGAGACAGGCCTGAGGCTGAGGCTGGTCTCGAACTTGAGATTCTCCTGTCTCAGCCTCCCCAATCACTGGGATTACAGGTGCGCACCACCGCACCTGTCTCAGAAATGGGTTTATGAAGACTGATAACCCTCCTTGCCTAGGGCCATAGCTACTGCCAAGACCCTGTGTTGTGTGCTAATCTGTCTGGGTTATTAACAGCCTAGAGCTTGGGTGTCTTTGGGAGAGCCCGGGAGACTCTCAAGCTCACCTCAAGCCCTCACTGCCTCTAGGTCTTTACTCAAAGGCTAACTCAGTGAGACCGTTTTTAAATCACCTGGTACTCAACAGTAGCCCCCTCACCGCTGGATCTCCTCCTTTGCTGTTTCATTTTTCTTTAAATTACTTATTGTTTTAAAAGCTGATGGTGGGGGACACTGGGGATGGAACCCAGGGCCTCCCAAATGCTAGGCAAAACTTTACCACTGGGCTGCACACCCAGACCTTAAAGACGATCAGGTATATGGAAAAGTGTATAAAGTATCATTTATCACTTTTTGCCTTTTTAAGATCAAAGTATCAAAGTAAAATGCACAAATCCTAATAGGGAGCTCGATGGATTTTTACATAACACACCTGTATAATCACTGCTAAGTTCAAGCCATAAAATATTTCTATATCATATAGCCCTTTTGTTTATTTCCTCCAATAGAATGTCACCTCCCTAAGGTCAGGAATCTTTTTGCTCACTGCTGTTCCCCAACACTTAGACACAAAGGTGGCATTTGATACGTGCTTGTTGAGGGAATCTGAGCCTTCTTGTAGCAGGGTGGGCCTGGCCTCAGGCTCCTATGCACCCTACTCATGCTTTGGCTCTGGGTCCGGGTGTGAGCAGGGTTGGGGGATCTTTCACATCTCCTCAGTCCCTTTCCATACTCTCCTCTAGGGACAGAGGGCTTCCTCACCCACTGCTGTCATGGGAACTCAAGGTGAGCTAACAAGCCACAGGCCTTGGACAGCCTATATAGTACATCCACAGGACGGTAAGGATGTCCAGGTTCAATGCAATAAAATTTGAGGTCCCTCAAATATTGGAAAGACAAGCAGGATGCAGTGTTACATGCCTGCAATCCTGGCTACCTGGGAAACCGAGGCAGGAAGATCACAGGTTTAAAGCCAGCATGGGCAACCTAGCAAAAGCCTGTCTCAATATGAAATATAAAAAGTTCTGGGATTGTGGCTCAGTGGTAGAGCGCTTGCGTCGCATGTGGGAGGCACTGGGTTCGATCCTCAGCACAGTATATAAATAAATGAATAAATAAAGGTCAATCAAGAACTAAAAAAAATTAAAAAAAAAAGTTCTGGGGATGTAGCTCAGTGGTAGAGCACTGCTGGGTTCAATCCCCTGTGTGTGTGTGTGTGTGTGTGTGTGTGTGTGTGTATTTGGAAAGACATCAAAGTGATACCAGCTCTGCAGACTGCAGCCCTGACCGCAGCACACAGTAGGGCTGCTAGAGAATTTCAGAAGCTGTATTCAGTTTCATTTTCAGAACTTCTGTAGTCAGGAACCACTGTGGACAGGACAATAGGAGTTGGGCACTAGAGAGTGGGAGGGGATGCCGGAGAGGAACAGGGAGGCCTCCACATGTCCCCACACCCAGGTACCCAGAATTGACAAAGGGCTGCAAGGGGATAGAAGTTGGCACAGAAGCCAGCAAGGTAACGCAGTCACTTCTGGGTCTGCAGAAAGACTGGGAAGACAATGGCTAGGTGATTAATCAGTGATGCACAAGAGAGTCTCAGGGGCCTTATTTTAAAGTCTTAGAAGCAGAAGCAGATAGAATTCCAGCAAGAAGGAAGAGTTGCTAGGGTTTACAGATAGGATAAAAATCAGAAACATACAGCCGGGCGTGGTGGCACGCCTGTAATCCCAGCATTTTGGGAGGCTGAGACAGGAGAATCACGAGTTCAAAGCCAGCCTCAGCAAGGGCGAGGCGCTAAGCAACTCAGTGAGACCCTGTCTCTACATAAAACACAAAATAGGGCTGGGGATGCGGCTCAGTGTTCGAGTACCCCTGAGTTCAATCCCCTGGTACCAAAACAAAACAAAACAAAAATTTAGAAACATACATCCACTCATTTATTCATTTTATTATTTTTCAGGGCTGGGGACTGAACCAGGACTGCATTACACATGCTAGAAAAGCACTCTGTCACTGAACTAAATCCGTAACCCCTCATTTATTCATTTTTATAACAATTACCTTGCCTATCATGGAGGCTCTGGGTTGATCCCCAGCACCACACAAATAAACTTTAAAATAATTCCTGTTCTCCTCAGTTTATGGTAAATAGTAAGCACTGTGAAAAGAATACATTAGTATGATAATAAATAACTCCTATTCACTGAGCACCAACTATGTAGCAGGCACTATACTAATCCCACATGACTTTGTCTCCTCTTCACAACAGCTTGTTGAGATGCCTTTGTTATCCCCAATGTGCAGAGGCAAAGACTGAGGCTCAGCAAGAGAGAGTCAACGCTGAGGACATACAGCTAATAAGGGACAGGACTGGGATTCCAACCAAGTTCTGCTGGGCTCCAAAACTAGAAAAGCATAACCAAGCACACAATAGATGTCCAATGCATGTTGGTGGGTGGGTGGAGATAGTATCTCCAGGGATCAATATATAATGTAGTCACAGGCAAAGGGAGAAACGTCATGGCAACATGGAAACATGTGATCCCTCTGTTGCAGAGAATCAGCAGTAGGTCTGGAGGGAGGCAGGGTACAGCAGTGGGCAGGAGGATGAATGAATATGACCCCCTAGACCCACCCACCCAGCAGGAGTAGGTAACCAAAAGCCTGAGCTGTAGTTCAAGAGCTGAGAGAAGAGGGGTCACCAACCCCAACTCTAGATAGCTTGAACCAGGGCAGATGGGGGACTGACACAGAGAGGCCAAGGTCCTCCATCTGCCTCTGCCTTGGCTGGGTGTAATCACCCATTTTCTTTTACTATAATGGAACACCTAAGGCTGAGTGGCTTTTAGAAAGTTTTATTTCGCTCATAGTTCTGAAGGTTCAAGGACCCACATTTGATGATGCCTTCTTGCTAGCAGAGTACCAAGTCACCTCAAGGCATCATCATGTGGCAGGAGACTGAGTTTACATGTATCTTTGGGTCTTTCTCTCTCTTCTTTATTTTTATTATTTATTTACTAATTTATTATTTTTGAGGTCTTGCTGTGTTGCCCAAACTGGTATGGAACTTATGATCGTCCTGCCTCAGCCTCCCCAGTAAGTAGGGTCACATACCCAGCTCTCCACATCCTCTTATAAAGCCACCAATGTTCTGATGATCAGATGTAATCCTAATCACTTTCCAAAGGTCCCACCTTTAACTATCACAGTGGGATTGTTTCCACCTTCTTAATGCTTCAAAATGGGAATTACATTTCAACACACAAACCCTTGCGGGGCACATTCTAACCATATCCAAATCACAGCACTGGGGCAGAAAGAGACAGTGGGACTGCCCATGAGGCTCCTGAGTCTGGCCAATCTTATGGTGAGAAACTTCCCCAAAGGGTTCCGTTTTCAGCCAGACATCCTCAACAGCGCCCACCCCAGGTTGCTGGTTTCTACCACCACAGGAGTGCAGAGCAGGGGAGTGGAGTGTGTCCACCAGGACCCAGCTCACTCTTACAGAGTAAGGCTGATGATGGTTATCTCCATGGGGACCAGGTGCTATCAGATCAGAGTGCTCATGGCCAGGGGGAGCAAACCTGGGGAGGGGGCAGAGGCAAGATGGGTCCAGCCCCTGACGCCATGACCCCACCCTCTAGCCACGCCCCCTCCTACTACCTGGACTCTGGCCCTGGGGGTTTGCTGGTTCCAGGGTACTTGCAGGAACTTATTTGGCACAAGGTGAAATCAGCAGCCAGAACTACAGGAGGAGGCATCACAGGGAGGAATGGGGTGTGGCCATCCTCCTGTCGCAACGTCCACACCCCAGGATTCTCCTGTGCACCACTGCCTGGCTTCTATAGCCAGTGAGGTAGATGCCAGCTGTACCATCTCAACATCACCATACCCTGAAGCGAGATTAGCTGGATATCTGGGGCCTGCAGCACACAGGAGCAGAGAGGTGCAGATCCGGAGACTCAGACTATCTCTCACACACGGTGGGGGATCAGATACACAACCACAGAGAGAGAGACACATGGGGCACTCAAAACACATCACAAGGGTTGGGGATATGACTAAGTGATAGAGAGACTGCCTAGCACGTGGAAGGCCCTGGCTATCCTTTCCCAATACAGCAAAAGAAAAAGAAAAAAGGAAATCCTACTAAAGCAGGGAGTGGTGGCCTCCCAGGTGCCCGGGAGGCATAAGTGGGAGGATCACTGGAGTCCAGGAGTTCTAGCCCAACATAGATGCTGTCTCAAAAACCAAACAAAAGCAAAAAATGTTCGTTTTTAAAAAATCCTGTCAAGTATTTCGTAATTCCCCACTTCATGGGTGAGAAAACCGAGGCACAGATGAGTTAAACACTAGCCCAGAGTCACGGAGCTGGATTATCAGTCTGTCTTCTTCACTAATGTCATCATCGAATCCACAGAGCCCAGAAAGCATCTGGCATACAATAAGCGTTCAATGTTTGTTGAGTGAATGGAGGAATCCGCATCCCTTCCACCTTTAATAATTCATCTCCGCATTTCAGGTGGGAAAACTGGGGCCTCCGGCTGGCCTCACAAACCTCCCATGTGCAAGACCCTTTTCCGTTCGTTCTGCAAGGTTCCCAGCTCCCGCGTCCACTTAAAGGTCCGGGGCGTGGCCTGGCTTGTTATGAGGCGGGACCGATGTCTTTCCTCCTTTCTATTGGTGATTCTCCCTTTGTGGGCGGGAACCAGCTAAACCGGCTTTCTTGATTTGCTGTCTTCCCGGATGACCGTGACCCGGAAGCTCTATGGGCCAACATGGCGGCGCCCAGCAGCAAGACGGTTCTGGCCGGGGTCCTTCGGCAGGCCGCGTGAGTAGGTAGGTCGTGCGTGGGAAGGCGAACACGAACCGCTGGGATCCTGGGCGTTCAGTTCCGGGCTTGGCAGCGCGGAAGGGCATCATCAGGGAGACGTGGCTGCAAGGTCAGGGCGCTGTGACCTTTTGGGGTGCGGGGCGGGTACGTGCTGGAGAGGTCGCCGTCCGGTGCCAGCTCACTCCCTAATCTCCCATTTTGCAGATGGGATACGTGACTCAGAAGTTAAGGCTCTCGCTCGAGGTCACACAGCAAGTTGGCATTGAGGCGGAAATTGGAATCTGCATCTGACTCTTCAAGGGACGCAGAATCCTGGCAGGCAGCCTCAGAGCTGCTACAGGCAATACCTATCTCAGAGTTCAGGTTTGTAGAAGCTTCCCGCTTATTCCCCTTTTATTGATATTTCTTGGGCACTTACCATATGGCAGATATTGCCCTGGGTGCCAGAGAGACAGTAGTGAGAAGGACAGACAAAAATCCCCAATTTCTTGGGGGAGCCAAACATTGAACAAGTCAGAAATAAAAAAAAAAAAAAATAGGTGATTTCAGATATTGGTAGTTGCTAAAAATGCATTAATCTGAGTGATGAGAGATTTTAGAAGGGGGGAATAGGAGGCGAACTGAGAAAACCGCTCATTTGAATAGAGACCTGAATGACCAGAGACATTATGGGGAGATCTGGAGGAAGAAAGTTCTGGGCAGAGGGAAAAGCAAGTGCAAAGACTGAGACTGCAGTAAACTTGGCTTGTTTGGAAACAGCATCACTTGAACTGAGAGTAGTACAAGTTTTGTTTAGAAGAGTAGACTCTGATTTTAAATGTGAGATACCATTAACAATTTTAGGCTTAGAGCTCTGAATTTAGTTTATATTTTTAAAAGCTCTCTTTGGCCATGGGGGGAGAACTACCGGGAGGATAGAAGTGGGAGGCTGGGTAGGTATCCAGTAAAGAGATCACATCTATTGGGGCATTGGCCTGCAGATGGAAAGAAATGGGTGCATTTGGTATGGGTTTACAAATAGTGACCAGGACTAGTTGATGGCTTAATTGGGGGGAATGAGGGACATAGTAGACTTGGAAGTGACTCCTAGGTTTGTGGCCTGAGTGATTAGGAATGGTGATACCATTGATTAGCACTCAGAAAATAAGTTTGAGCAGGGATATCAGTATGGAACATATTACATTTGGAAGGGCTGGGTATGTGTCAGAGTGATAGTTAGGTATGGAGGCTGGAAATGAACATTTGGGATCCATCAGTATGTACATCATCACTTCTCAGACTTTAACACGCATAGGACACCTACTGTGACTGTTGTTAAAATGCAGATACTGATTCAGTAAGTCTGAGTTAGGGCCAGGATTTTGCATTTCTAATAAGCTCCAAGATGATGCCAATGCTACCAGTTTTTGGAGCACACTTTGAGAAACAAAGGTTTAGATTATTAATCTTAGTTGCATGATACTCATTGGGGTGCCTTAGAATGCTGATGCCTGGGCTCTACTTGCAGATATTCTGACTTAATGTATCTGGCATATGACCTGGGCATGAGATTTTAAAAGCCCCCTACATTATTCTAATATTAACCAAGTTTAGGGACCACTGGATTGCATACAGGAAATATATATAGAGAAGAATAAATTGAATGACACCTGGGTAGCAGTTAGGCAAATCCAGAATGTGAGACTCTGCAGCCTCATTTTTCAGAGTGGTCTCCAGACTACCAGCAGCATCATTACTCAGAAGCTTATCAGATGTTCAGACTACTTCAGTCTCTACCTCGGACCTGCTGAATCAAAATCTGCATTTTTTTTTTGGTACTGGAGATTGAACTCAGGGGCACTCGACCACTGAGTCACATCCCCAGCCCTATTTTGTGTTTTATGTAGAGACAGGGTCTCACTGAGTTGCTTAGCACCTCACCATTGCCAAGGCTGGCTTTGAACTCACGATTCTCCTGTCTCAGCCTCCCTAAATGCTGGGATTACAGGCTTGCGCCACCACGCCCAGCTTAAAAACCTGCATTTTTAAAAAAAATTTTTTTTAGTTGTAGATGGACACAATATCTTTATTTTATTTACTTATTTATATGTGGTGCTGAGGATCGAACCCAGTGATCCACGCATGCGAGGCAAGCGCTCTACCACTGAGCTACAGCCCCAGCCCAAAACCTGCATTTTAATAAGATCCCAAGGGATCTTTCTGCACCTTCAAGTTTGCAAACACCGTAGACTTCAGAGAAGGAAGCAGGTCTTGCTGACTGGCTGAAAAACAGAGACCTGGGTGCCCAGAAGACAACCAAAAATCTTAAAAGGGGATCATAGGGGAGGAGACTTAACTGTGTCAGACACTTTTTTTTTTAAATATTTTTTTAGTTGTTGATGGATTTTTTTTTAAATTTTTTTTTTAGTTGTTGATGGACTTTTATTTATTCATTTATTTATATGTGGTGCTGAGGATTGAACCCAGCGCCTCACACATGCAAGGCAAGCACTCTACCACTGAGCCATAATCCCAGCCCATGTTGATGGATTTTTATTTTATTCATTTATTATTTATATGTGGTGCGGAAGCTCAAACCCAGTGCCTCACGCATGCTAGGCAAGCAGTCTACCGCTGAGCTACAGCCCCAGCCCTGTGTCAGACACTTTTGAGAAATTGAGCAAGATAAGACCTGAGAAGTAGCTACATAGTGCTGGTAAGATGTTGAATGCACAGGGGCCTTTACAAGATGTGTCATTGGAGTGATTGGGGCAGTAGCCAAGTTGGTGAGTAAGACAGGAGACAGTGTGCAGACACTTCTTGGGAGAAACTTTGGTCAAGATGGGAGATGGTGATATGAATGATCCCAATTCATTCTCTGAGATTGTGTTACTCTGATACGAAAACTGGACACCATAACATGAACCAATATCTCCAATGAATATAGATGTTAAATTTCTCAACAAGCACTAGCAAACATATAGAAATAAGTATACATCATGACTAAGTGGAATTTATCTCAGAAATGGAGGGTTAGTTTAACATCTGAAAATTAACTAATGTAACACAGTATAGAAAAGACAAGACAAAAACCACTCGAAGCTGGACGCAGTGGCACACACCTGTAATCCCAGCACTTTGGGAGGCTGAGACAGGAGAATCACGAGTTCAAAGCCAGCGTCAGCAACGGGGAGGTGCTAAGCAATTCAGTGAGACCTTGTCTCTACATAAAACACAAAATAGGGCTGGGGATATGGCTCAGTGGTTGAGTACCCCTGAGTTCAATCCCGGGTACAAAAAAACAAAAAACAAATAAAACTCAACTATCTTAATAGATGCAGGAAAAGTCTTTGACAAAATCCAAAACCCTTTCTGACAGAAACACTCAACAAACTAGGAATAGAAGGGAAATTCCACAATACGATAAAGGGCATCTATGAAGAACATTAGCTAATATCATACATGAAAGATTGGATATGTTCCTCCAAAGATCAGAAATAAGAATGTGTTTTCACCACTTCTGTACAATATTGTATAGATGGTTTCAGCAGGGGTATGGGCAAGAAAAAGAAAAAGCATCCAGATTGGAAAGGAAGAGGTAAAACTATCTCTATTTGCAGATGACTTGATCTTTTTTTTTTTTTTTTTTTTGGTACTGGAGATTGAACTCAGGGGCACTCGACCCCTGAGCCACATCCCCAGCCCTATTTTGTGTTTTATGTAGAGACAGGGTCTCACTGAGTTGCTTAGCACCTCGCCGTTGCTGAAGCTGGCTTTGAACTCGCAATCCTCCTGTCTCAGCCTCCCAAAGTGCTGAGAGTACAGGTTTGTGCCACCGTACCCGGCTATGACTTGATCTTCTATATAGAAAACTCCAAGGAATTCAGTAATAAAATTTTTGAACTAGTACACAACAAGTTCAGCAAGGTTGCAGGATATAAGATAAAAATAAATTACAATGCAAAAAAGAAATTAAGAAAAATTCTTCCCTATCCAATAGCGCTCTAGCACTGAACTATATCCCAATCCTTTTTTCTTCTTTCTTCTTTTTTCTCCCTCCTCCTTTTTTTGTGTGTGTGCTAAGGATTGAACTAAGGGGTGTTTAACACTGAGCCACATCCCATCCCTCTTTATTTATTTATTTGTACTTTTTTGGTACTGGGGATTGAACTCAGGGACACTCAACCACTGAGCCACATCCCCAGCCCTATTTTGTGTTTTATACAGAGACAGGGTCTCACTTAGTTGCTTAGCGCCTCCCCGTTGCTGAGGCTGGCTTTGAACTCGCGTTTCTCCTGTCTCAGCCTCCCTAAGTGCTGGGATTACAGGCGTGCACCACCGCGCCTGTTTTTTATTTTTAATTTTAATTAATTAATTTATTTTTGGTACTGGGCATTGAACCCAGGGGCACTTAATCACTGACATCCCCAGCCCTTTTTTTTTATTTTTTAAAATTATTATTATTTTAGAAATATTTTTAGTTGTAGATGGACAAAATTACTTTAGTTATATTTTATGTGGTGCTGAGGATCGAACCCAGTGCCTCACATGAGCTAGGCAAGCTCTCTACCACTAAGCCACAATCCCAGCCCCCTTTTTTATTTTTTATTTTGAGATAGGGCCTTGCTAAGTTGCTGAGTCTGGCTTTGAATTTGCGATCCTCCTGCCTTAGCCTCCAGAGTCACTGGGATTATAAACATGTGCCACCATGCTCAGCACCCTTTCTATTTTGAGACAGGGTCTCGTTAAGTTGCCTAGCTGACCTCAAAGTTGGCCATTTTTCTGCCTCAGCCCCAAGTAGCTGGGATTACAGGTGCCACTACAACCAGCAGAATAATTTTTTTTTTAATATTTATTTTTTGGTTGTAGGTGGACAGAATATCTTTATTTTATTTTTATGTGGTGCTGAGGATCGAACCCAGTGCCTCACGCGTGCTAGGCGAGCACGCTACCACTGCGCCACAACCCCAGTCCCCAGAATAAAATTTTTAAGAATAAATTTAAGGGGCTGGAATTGTAACTCAGTGGTAGAGCGCTCACCTAGCATGTGTGAGGCACTAGGTTCAATCCTACCACCACATAAAAACAAAGGCATTGAGTCCATATACAACTAAAAAAATTTTTTTTAATTAATGAATTTAACATAAAGCCAGGCACTGTATACTATTACGCTTGGAGGAATTTTAGACACTTTGAAGGGTTTATCTGTATGCTATATGAATAAAAGTATTTTTGAACAAAACAAAACATAGAGTTCTGCCCCTTACCAAGGATGACTGCAGATTTCAGTCACCACTGTAGACAATGAATGCCTTCAGCTCAGTGGTAGAACATAGGCCTAGCATGCAAGGTCCTGGGTTCAATCCCCAGTACCGCAAAAAACAGAAGTATGCCTTCCAAATGTGTACCCTCTAAGGCCCCTTTTCATGCTTTTTTCACTATCTGCTGGTGACCCTGTCACATGTCACTGCCACTTGATGTTACTGATGTCTGAAATAATTATATTCAGGTTCACTTTTGGAGCAGCTTAAGGCAACCATTAAGAATTGTGCTCTTAGCTGGGCGCGGTGGCGCACTCCTGTAATTCCAGCACTTTGGGGGGCTGAGACAGGAGAATCATGAGTTCAAAGCCAGCTTCAGCTACAGGGAGGCACTAGCAACTCAGTGAGACCCTGTCTCTAAATAAACACAAAATAGGGCTGCGGATGTGGCTCAGTGGTCGAGTGCCCCTGAGTTCAATCCCTGGTACCAAAAAAAAAAGGCGCTATTGAGCTGGACGCCATGGTGCACACCTGTGATCCCCGTGACTCAAGGCTGAGGCAGGAGGGTTGAAAGTTCAAGGCCAGCCTCAGCAATTTAATGAGGCCCTAAGCAACTTAGTGAGGCCCTGCCTCAAAATAAAAAGGCATAGGGGGGCTGGGATTGTAGCTCAGTGGTAGAGCGCTTGCCTTGCATGTGTGAGGCTCTGGGTTCAATCCTCAGCACCACATAAAAATAAATAAAGATATTGTCTCCATCTACAACTAAAAAACAATTAAAAAAAAAAAAAAAAAGGGATAGGGACGTGGCTCAGTGGTAAAAGCCCCTCTGGGTTCAGTCCCAGTACCAAAAAGAAAAAAGAAAGAAATGTGCTATTGAGCCAGGTCAATATTGAGCCCACGCCACAGTGCCAGCTCCTTTGGAAGCTGGGGAGGAGGATTACAAGTTCAAGACCAGCCTCTAGGGACTGGGGTTGTGACTCAGTGGTACAGCACTTGCCTGGCATCTGTGAGGCACTGGGTTCAATTCTCAGTACCACATATAAATAAATGAATAAAATAAAGGTCCATCAACATCTAAAAAAACATTAAAAAAAAAAAAAAAAAAGACCAGCCTCTGAAATGTAATAAGACCCTGTCAAAATAAAACTAAAAGAAAAGGGCTGGAGATGTAGCTCAGTGGGTGAGTGCTTGCTTAGCATATACAAGATCATGAGGTCCTGGGTTCAGTCTCTGACATCAGATGGAAACAAAGAAATAAAGAAAAGGGCTATAGAGTCAGAGTGCCTGGGTTTAGGCATGTGACCAGGATAGGTTTGGGCCATAATCTCCAAAGGTGCAATCCCAAATGCCATAATCGCAAATGTTGAAATTCAGAAAAGATCAAAATCCTTAAAGCCCAAAATTCAGAAAATATAATTCTGGAAAAAATAATTTTAAAGAGCTGGGCGTGGTGGTGCACACCTATAATCCCAGCGGCTCAGGAGGCTGAGTCAGGAGGATCACAAGTGCAAAACCAGCCTCAGCAACTTAGTGAGGCCCTAAGCAACTGAGTGAAACTCTGTCTCTAAATAAAATACAAAAAAGGGCTGAGGATGCTGCTCAATGGTTAAGCACCCCTGGGTTCTATTCCCAGTATCAAAAAAAATCAAAAGAGATTTACTTATACTTTTAGGGGCTAGGGTTATAGAACATGTGCTTAGCATGCACAAGATCCCTTGTTCAATCCCAGCACTGAGAGAGAGACATTTGCTTGCTTTTTTTTCCCCCCAGTACCAAATGGCCTATATCCACAGCCTCTTTCTTTCATTTTTTTCTTTTGATTTTGAGTCAGGGTCTTGCTAAGTTTCCTAGGCTAGTCTGGAAGTTTTGATTTACCTGTCTCAGCCTCATGTTTTATAGTGGTGTGCCACTGCGCCCGGTATTTATTTACATTTTTTAAAGGGGATATGTGAGCCAAGTGTGGTGGCATATGCTTGTAATTCCAGCTACTTATAAAGCTGAGGTACGAGGATCACTTGATTCTACAAGTTCCAGACCAGCCTGGGCAACACAGTGATGCCCTGTCTCAAAAATAAACAAACACATACAAATAAACAAACAAATATTTGAGAAACAAAATGATAGGTGCAGTGTGTGCTAAGTAGCTGCTTTACCACTGAGCTACATGTCCAGCCCAGTCGTACTATTAAATGAGAACAGCAAAAGACAAGGTACTTTAAAATGTTCTCCCAGCTGGGTGCTGTGGCACACACCTGCATTCCAAGCCACTGGGAATGTTGGGACAGGAGGATTGCAAAGTCAAATCCAGCCTTCTCAACTTATCAAGATCCTGTCTGGAAAAAAAAATTTAAAGGGCCTGGTAGAGTACTTGCCAAACACCATGGCATTGGGGTCAATGCCAATGGGGTGGAGGGAAGCGCACTTCATAGACTTCTTTATGTAATAAAATAGGCAATAAAAGAAAAAATAACAAGAATGATCCAGTAGTAAGGGAACCATTACACTAGCAAATTTGGGAAGATAGTGAAAGGTTTGGCCCAGCCGAACCTGGAGCCCTGATTATAGTAGTCATGCAAGGGGCTGGGGTTGTGACTCAGCGGTAGAGCACTCGCCAAGCATAGGTGAGGCACTGGGTTCGATCCTCAGCACCACATAAAAATAATAAATAAAAAAATAAAGTATTGTGTCCACCTACAACTAAAAATGTTTAAAAAAAAAAGTCATCCAAGCCCATCTTTTTTTTTTCTAGTATACTTTTTTTGGTTGTTTAGTTGTTGATGGACTGTTATTTTAGTTATTTATATATGGTACTGAGAATTGAACCCAGCTCTTCATGCATGCTAGGCAAGCGCTCTACCACTGAGGCACAACCCCAGCCCCATCCAAGCCCATCCTGTGGATCAAAAAACCATTTGAACTGGGCACAGCACAACAGGGTCATGGCAGGGCTGGTGAGCTAGCTGTGCAATCTGGAATGTGCCCTCCGCCAGGAGAACATCTTGTCTCTGTTAGTGGCGAGGCTGCCAGGCTGATGCATCTTTTCTGTCTTGGGCAGGTGGTTTTCCAGCTGGCTGAGGCATGAGCTGGGTGCAAGCCAACCTGCTGGCCCGAGGCCTCTCAAGGGGCTGGGGAGGCATCTGTGGAGCTGTTGTCACTGGAGCCCCCTTCTCTCAGGTAACCAGCAGGTAGCCATTGCATCAGGATGGAGGGAAGAAGGCCTGGGACTTGCTTTTAACTGTTCTGAAATCTACTCAAAGAAGCCAGCTCTGGTTGGTCTGAGCTGAAGGCCTGTAGAAAGTTCCTAATTTATGTACTTATTTACTTTTGTGGTGCTGGGAATGGAACCCAGGGCCCTAAACATGCCAGACAAATGCTCTACCACTGAGCTCTGTCCCCAGCCCCCTAACTTATTTTAAGGGGTGCTAGTACCCATGTGATCCAAGCCATTGACTTTGAAATTAAGGACATATGAGCTAAGTGGATTTGGGTGATAACTGTGGGTAGCTCCTGCAGCCACTTGTACAGATGGACACAGAAAACTACACCCAAAGTGAACTGATGCTGGAAGCACGTCACTAGCCATAGGTCTCAAAATTGTACTTTAAATGAGTGCCTTTTTTTTTTTTGCAGTGCTGGGGATGTAACTAGGGCCCCACACCATAGGCAAACAAGTGCTCTACCACTGAGCCACATGGCAGCCCCTAGTGGACATCTGAGTTAAGCAGGCCGTGGGCTGGCCCGTTGGGGGCAGCGGCGAGTGGAGTGGAGTCGAGTCTCCACTCTGTTGCTTTGCAGCCATGTGATCCCAGCATCCATTTCACAACCCCACCCCCCACCCCGGGCTTCAGTTTCCTCATCTGTAAAATGAACATGAGAAGCTTCCTCCTATGGACAGTTGTAAAGATTAAATGAGCCTCACATTTATAACCTGCTCAAGGACTGGAGTGCTTGCTTAGCATGTGTGTGGCCCTGGGTTTGATCCTTAGCACTGCAAAAAGAAAAGAAAAAAAGTTCAGAAAGTGCCCAGTGGTTCCTGGCGTGGAGGACTATCGTATCGTGCCGCATTGTGTTTTGACACTGTATTAGTGTCTCATCTTGGGTTTGTGATCCCCTACCATATTCCTCAGAGGCCTCAAGGATGCCAAGGGCCTCTCTCAGGAAAGAGATTCTAGCCACAGTCCTCTGTCCCCAGGTGCTCCCGCAAGCCTTGCGGGGCCTCCACTGTAGTACAGTCATCCACAACTCTGAAATGTCGCTGGTTCCTCGTCCACCTGAGCCCCAGCAGAAGCCCATCAAGGCCCCGGCGCCCCACGAGGAGCTGTTTAGGCAGGGACCAGGTGGGGAGCGAGACAAAGCAAGCTTCGTGCGGGCTGTGCAGAATTTTGGGCAGCACAACGTGCGCAAGCGCGGCCATGTTGACTTCATCTACCTGGCCCTGCGCAAGATGCGGGAGTACGGCGTTGAACGCGACCTGACCGTCTACAACCTGCTCCTGGATGTCTTCCCCAAGGAGGTCTTCCGGCCTCGCAACGTCATCCAGCGCATTTTCGTCCACTACCCCCGGCAGCAGGAGTGTGGGGTTGCTGTCCTGGAGCAGATGGAGAATCACGGTGAGGCCGGCGCGCAGCTCAGGGTGGGGCAGGGGGTGACCCTCAGCACGCCACCTCCTACTCCCAGTTCTTGGGCCCCTCCATCACTCCCTGGCTCCACCCCTCTCCGTCCCTCGTCTTTTTCCTGCCTCCTCCTGTTTTTCCCTTTGATTCTATTCTGTTATCTATCCCCTGACTTCACTTTTCTATCTTCCCTCTTCCCTTTCACTCTTCTCCCTCCCTCCTTCCCTCCCTGAGGCTCTGTCTGCACCTGCCTGGCATAGGAGTGATGCCCAACAAAGAGACAGAGTTTCTGCTGATCCAGATATTTGGACGCAAAAGCTACCCCATGCTCAAGTACCTGCGTATGCGGCTGTGGCTCACCCGCTTCAAGAATATCAATCCCTTCCCTGTGTCCCGTGACCTACCCCAGGACCCGGTGGACCTGGCCAAGCTGGGCCTGCGACACATAGAACCTGACCTCAATGCCAGGATCACAGTATACCAGGTATCTTCCTGTCCACTCCAGCAATTTCTGCCCCTGGTTGGGTCACATTGTTGCTCCTGGGACTCCCCTCACCCATCTAAGTGATTGATTCCCTGGCTGAGCCCTCCAGTAGATTCCTATGGCCCTTACTCCTTACCACTGTTTGAGGCTGCTATAACAAAACTCTAACTCTAACTCTAACTCTAGATTGGGTGTATCAGTTCATTTCCCGTTGCTACAACAAAATCCCTGAGCATTGGTACTTTATAAAGAAAAAAAGTGCTGGGCTTAATGGCACATGTCTGTAAACCTAGCAACTCAGGAGGCCGAGACAGGAGGGTTGCAATTTTGAGGCCAACTTCAGCAACTTCACAAGATTCTGTCTAAAAATTAAAAAGGGTTAAGGGTGTAGCTCTGTAGCAGAGCACCCCTGGGTTCAAGTCTCTGTACCAAAAATAAAAAAGAAAAGAGGTTTATTTAGCTTGCAGTTTTGGAAGCTGAAAATCCAAGATCAGACAGCTCCCATCTGTTTGGCTTCTGGTGGAAGCACATGCAGAAGAAATCATATGGCAAGACAGAAAGAGAAATTCAAGGGCCAGCCTCACTTATTTTTTTTTTTTTTGGAACTGGGGGTCGAACCCAGGGCTTTGCGAATGCAAGGCAGACGCTTTGCCACTGAGCTACATCCCAGCCCTCACTTATTTTTTAACAACCCACGTTAAAGAGCACCAAGCCAGGTCTGGGTGGAAACCAATCTGGGAGATCCATCCTGCACGAACTACATTTGATCTCTGCTAAGGGTGATGCCTCCAGTGACCTCCCAACAAGGCCCTGCCTGGTTTTGTTCAGTTGTTTTTTACCAGTACTGGTGATTAAATCTAGGGCTTTACAAAAGCTAGGCA
This sequence comes from Geosciurus inauris, assembly GCA_004024805.1. Lineage (NCBI taxonomy): Eukaryota > Metazoa > Chordata > Mammalia > Rodentia > Sciuridae > Geosciurus > Geosciurus inauris. The sequence goes on along the minus strand of PVHX01010609.1, from coordinate 37,227 downwards.
AGTACTCTACCACTGAGCTATATCCCTTTTAATTTTATTTTGAGACAGGGTAATCGCTAAGTTGCCCAGCTGGCCTTGAACTTGCCATCCTCTTGCTTCAGCTTCTGGAGTAGCTGGGATTTCAGGTGTGTGCCACCATGCCTGGTTGGGAGAGCATTTTATATACATGTTCTGTACCTCACCTTTTGCTGTTTCCCTTAATGGTATGACTGGGCTGGGGGGATATGGCTTCTGGGTAGAGTGCATGCCTCACATGCACAGAGCCCTCCATTCCGTCCACAGCACCCCTGAGTGGAGAGAATCATGACTGGGAGACTTTGGTCTCCCTCAGCTCTTACAGCTCAAAAGGACAGACAACATGCATTCCAAGTGTTGTCCACTGTCTGGTATTTTAGTCCAAGAGTTGTGCATTTTGAAAAAACTCGGTTTTAGCCGGGCGCGGTGGCTCAAGCCTGTAATCCCAGCACTTAGGGAGGCTGAGACAGGAGAATTGCGAGTTCAAAGCCAGCCTCAGCAACAGCGAGGAGCTAAGCAACTCAGTGAGACCCTGTCTCTACATAAAAAAACACAAAATAGGGCTGGGGATGTGGCTCAGTGGTCGAGTGCCCCTGAGTTCAATCCCCAGTACCAAAAAAAAAAAGAAAAAACTCGGTTTTATTTATTGTGCTTTTAAATATTTTTTTAGTTATTGATAGATCTTTATTTTGTTCATTTATTATTCATATGTGGTGCTGAGGATTGAACCCAGTGCCTCACGCATGCTAGGCAAGTGCTCTACCACTGAGCTACAGCCCCAGCCTTTATTGTGCTTTTAAAATTATGTTCAAGGTATAAACTTTAAAAAGATACAAAAGGGAATTCCTTCTTCCCTTGGAACACTGCCCTTTGCTTTTCATTTCTCCTTCCTGAGATATCTGAATGTGAAATTATTTCTCTTCTGTTTCCTTTTTTTGAAACAGGGTTTCACTAAGTTGCTGAGGCTGGCCTTGATCTTATGCCTGGCTGTTTTCCTTTAATTCACCAGCACTAAGCACTTGCTCCATGCCAGGCACTTAGTGTTTTAGTACCATCTGAAGAGCCATTATTGTCCTTGTTTTGCACTTGGGAGAAACAAGAGACTGAGGTTAGGCAGCTTGTGACAGAGCCAGGATTTTTAACCTAACTGGGCTGGCTCCAGGGTTCCCTTGCTGTGAAGGTCTTTGATGTCGGTGGCTATGGCCAAGTTGAACAGAAAAGAGGAGAGGATTTTTTTTTTTTTTTAGTTGTAGATAGACATAATACATTTATTTTATTTATTTTTATGTGGTGCTGAGGATCAAACCCAGTGCTTCACATGTGCTAGGCAATTGCTCTACCAGAGCTACAACCCCAGTCCCAAGGATGGCTTTTTAGTGACATGTAAGAGACACTATAGAGGAGTCCTGGATTTGCTGGCATCCCCTTCCCTTTCTTTTTCCTGGCCTCCTCTTTAGGGCCTGAGGGTCACAAACTTCTACCCCTGATCCCTTTTGCAGATGCCTTTGTCCAGTGACTTGACAGGTACAGAAGATCCCGTGCAGCCACACATCGTAGGTAAGGGCCCAAGCATGGGGAAGCCAGGCCACTGACCCTATCCCAGCCAATTCTGGCTCCTACTAGGCCTGCTGGGTGGACAGAGCTGCTCAGGACAACAGGGTACATGTGTCTCTAAACCAGGTATCCAGAGTCCTGATCAGCAGGCAGCTCTGGCCCACCACAACCCAGCACGGCCTATCTTCGTTGAGGGTCCCTTCTCCCTGTGGCTTCGCAGCAAGTGTGTCTATTACCACATCCTCAGAGCTGACTTGTTGCCTCCTGAAGAGAGGGTGAGAGCCTAAAGCATGTATGGGGCATGGGTGGTGGGCTGGTAGTAACGGAGGCTGCAAGATCCTAGGCCTCTGACCCTGCCTCTATGCTCCTTCTTGAAGTAGGAAGTGGAAGAGATTCCAGAGGAATGGAACCTCTACTACCCAATGCAGCTGGACCTGGACTATGCAAGAAGCGCCTGGGATGACTATGAGTTTGACATTGATGAAGGTAAAAACTTGAATATAGATAGAATGCTTGTCTAGCATGCACAGGGTTCAATGGCCAACACCACACACACATACACACCTGCAAACGCAGGACTCAACACCACACAGGATGATGAGTTATGACCTCTGGAGTCCCAGGGTGAGAAACAGCCCACATATCCATCCCCCTCATACATGTAATGTGCCCCTAGGGTTCTAGAACTGAGGCCACTCAGGCCTGTTATCCCTTGGCCCTTACCTCCCTCATCAAATTTAAGGAGCACTTCTGTACTAGCTACTGGGTATGACCAGGATAGACCCAGTCCTCGAGTCAGTAAGGAGACAAGCAAGTTACATTTTGAAAAGTTCAGGGCAGAAACATGCTACCCAGCCTCAAGTAGGGGCATTCAGGAGGGCTTCCTGGCAGAATTTCTAAGAAGCAGGAGGCATGGCCCATGTAATGAGTCTAGGCTGAGGGACCGCTTGTGCAAAGGTCTGGAAGCACAAAATACCTCAAAGGGGTATAAGTAGAGGAGTGGCTACATCCCATTGCACGAACTCTGAGGGCCCTCTCTCCCAACAGTGGAAGAAGGACCCATCTTCGCCATGTGCATGGCAGGTGCCCACGACCAGGCGACACTAGCCAAATGGATACAGGGCCTGCAGGAGACCAATCCAGCCCTGACCCAGATCCCGGTGATCTTCCGCCTGGCAGGGTCCACCGGGGAGCTCCTGACATCTTCAGGGCTGGAGGAGCCACCCCCGCCCCTGCGCGAGGGCCAGGAGGAAGATGATCACCTGCAGCGACAGCAGCAGGGCCAGAGTTGAGTGTGAGCGGGTAGGAGGGCACAGGCACCGTACTGGTGCGAAAGCACAAGATGACATTTGAGTGTACAGCAAATAAAAGTTTTCCTGCCTGGGACTGTCTTCCCTCCTTGACTGTGCAGCAACCCCTCTGCAAAATCGCATATGTCTGGGGAGTCTGCGATGGGTCTCTCCCACTCGGCAGGCCTACAGGTTCTACTGCTGTACCATCCTAGGGCTGGCCAGAAACCTCACGCCCTCCAAGCGAAATTTGAAAGTAACAGGCGGGTGGAGAGAGCGCATGCGCATATTCTGCTCGTGGTCTCCTTTTGGCGCTGCCAGGCAGTGAAGGTCCGCGAGAAATTTCCCGGTGGCGCGGAACATGTGCGCCACTTCCGGTCGGGCTCCTAACAACGGGGGAGGCTGGTAACTAGGGTGGGGGGGATGGCGGAGCGGGCGCCGGAGCCCGAGGCGGAGGCGGAGGCTGAGGCGGGCGCAGGCGGGGAGGCGGCGGCCGAGGAGGGAGCGGCGGGCCGCAAGGCGCGGGGCCGACCGCGGCTTACGGAGTCGGACCGAGCCCGGCGGCGGCTGGAGTCCCGGAAGAAGTACGACGTGCGGCGCGTGTACCTGGGCGAGGCGCACGGGCCCTGGGTGGACCTGCGGCGCCGCAGCGGCTGGAGCGACGCCAAGCTCGCCGCCTACCTCATCTCGCTGGAGCGCGGCCAGCGTAGCGGCCGCCACGGGTGAGGGGGCCCGGCGGAGGGAGGGGGAGGCAGCGAGCGAGGGAGGAGACGCCCCCATCCCCCGCGGAGCTTGGCCCCGCCTGCTTCGGCTCGAGGCCCCGCCCCCGGCACCTGTGAGCTCCGCCCAGGGGCCCTAGCTGCTGGTGTGGGTCTCGGACTGCTGGTGCGGCGACCCGCTAGGCTCGCGGCTCCGCCTCCCATGGCTCCTACTGCCCAATCCTAAGATGCGCCCTGCCTCTCCACCCGCGGTCTGGGCGCTAGGTCCCGCCCTCTCGAGCTCTGGCTGCCCAATCCTAGGATGGGCCACACCTCCCGGCGGTCTAGCTACCCAATCCCTGCAAGAGCGGCTCCTCCACTTGAGGTCTCGTTCGGGCTACAGGTTCCCCCTGCACCTTGGGTTCTCTGGTTCCGTCCTCTGAAACCTCATACCCCAGCCTGGGTTCTGGACATCTTGGGACACCCTGGCTGTTTCCCTCAAGAGGTCCTGGTGTTCCAAATGGAACTGAATATGGACCCATCCCCATAACCCTAGGCCCTCACACACCCAGGGACAACTACACCTCCAGGTTCCTGGGGAGCAGTTCAGCCCAGAGAGACTCAAGTGAAGGGCAAGTCCTGAAATAGCTGGTGAAGTGGAGGGGAGAGACTTGCAGAATCTCAATCTTGAGAATGAGCAGTGTGATTGGAGTTTTTCTCTTCCTGCCTTATAGGCTGATGTGACAATTGAGTTAAAATGTGCAGAGAACTCAGAACAGCACCTGGCAGTAGTATTAGCTGTTATGATGGTGACCAATGTTTATTCCTAATCACGAGCAATGAAATCTTTGTTCTGCTCTGGTGTTCACTTCCACCCATATGAATATTTCTCTAGGGGATGTTCCTGGGGGTCAAGAATCAACCAGATCCAGCCAAACTCTACTCGCCCCCTCCTCAGGGCCGCAAGACTGTTTTTACGCCCAAGAGCACGTTCAGAAATGCTAGGAACACCAACAAAAATACATGCTTCACGGAACTGATATTCTAGTTAACAGAGGCATTGGCTTATGCAATGGCTTGTCTACTACAGACAAGAAACAAAGCTAGGCTCAGGGACACACGCCAGTAATCCCAGTGACTCAGGAGGCCGGGGCAGGAGGATCATAAGTTCCAGGCCAGCCTTGGCAATTTAGTGAGGCCCAAAGCAACTTAGACCCTGTCTCAAAAAAAAAAAAGGGCTGGGGGTGTGGCTCAGTGGTAGAGCACCCCAGTGTCCAATACCCAGTACCACAAAAAAGAACATAGTAAGTAAATTGCACAGTATGTAAGAGATTGAAAGAGATATGGAAAAACCACAAGTGAAATAGAAAAAGAGGAATCATGAGTGTGTTTGAAGTTTATTTTATTTTATTTATTTATTGCTATGCTGAGAATTGAACTGAGGGTCTCACACATACTAGGCAAGTGCCCCATAGCCCCTGAGTTGGAAGTTTAAATAGGGCCTCAGGGTGGGCCACTCTGAGAAGATAGCTTTGAGTAAAGACCTGAAAGAGGAGCCGTGCACATATCCCAGGGAAGAGTGTTGAGCGGAGGGAACAGCAAGTGCAAAGGTCCTGCGGAGGAGAGGTCCAACACAGAGGTGCTGTAACCAGTCGTGCAGTACCTTGGTGGCCATGGAGAAGACTCCAGACTTTCTTCCCAGTGAAAGAACCCTGGCAGGAATTTTTGCTCTCCTTAAGCATGGGAATTTGAACAGAGAAGCAACATGGTCTGGCTTATATTTTAAAAGAAGCGCTGTTCAGGGTGTATGTGGCAGAAAGAACAGGTGAAGTATGAGTCAAAACAAGGTTGGCCAAGAGTTGACAGTTCAAGCTGGTCATGGGTCCAAAGAGGGGCACTCTTTAATCTTTTCTGTGAGTTTTTATATTGATGGGAAAAAAAACCTTTTATTTGGCATTGGAAATTAAACCCAGGGAGCCTCACATATTCTAGGCACACGCTCTACCACTGAGCTACACCCCCAGCCCAACATTTAACATTCTTAAGAGGAAAATAAAAATAAAAAGAATTATACAAACTCTTACACTGAGGCTATAGGGGTGAGCATGGGAACTAGAAGACCAGGAAAGCAGCCAACCCCAAGAGAAAGGTGCTGTTAGGATCATATGCTGCAATGAGGCACAGGGAGGGATGTCACTTGCCCAAGGTCATGGAGCATGCTGCTGTGATATAAAAGAGGAAGGACAAAGAGGCAGGTGGAGTGGCAAGAAGGGAGATGGTGGCTCCCACCAAGTCAGATAGGATGGCTGCAAAGTACCAGTCCTCAATCTGTAAACTAGGGTGACAGTAGGGTGACCCATGTGGGGTCACGAACCTGCCTGGCAGAGCTGGCAGCTATCCTTATGCAGGAGGCTATGGGGGCCCCCAGCCTTGCCTTGAGTGCCTGAGGTTTTAGAGCACAAGTCAGGTGTTGGGCTATAACCTCATTGTGAAAGCCAGGAGACAGGTAGACCCAGACTGTCCACAGGAGCAGGACTGACTATAGAGGGCAAACCCGGGCCCTTGCAGAGCAGGCAAAGCAGGTCCAAATCGTCCAGCTGGGTCTGACACTTCTCCACTAGGACTCCATGGGCAGCACAGGTCCTGAGCAGCTCTAAGTCCTGTTGCTGCAAAACAAGTGCCCAAAATTTAGTTGTTAAAACCACACAAATCTATCATCTGGACTTCCTGAGGATCGGGAGCCAGGCACTGGATCCTCTGCTCAGGGTGTCACGAAGCTGAGATCAAGGTATCTTCTAGCTGTGGCGTCACCCGGAAGTACCCTAGGGAAAGGTCTTCCCCAGGCCGCCTCATGTTGCTGGAAGAATTCATTTCTTTGTGATGGTAGGACTGATGTCCCTGTTGTCTTGCAGGCTGTCAGCTGCGATCACTGTCTTAGAGGTCACCCTTGGGTCCTTGCCATATGGCACCTCCATGGGCCCCCTCCTGTCCCCATCTTTTCATTGCTAACGTAGCAGGGCTTAGTTCCTTTGAAGGCCTCTGATTAAGTCAATTCCCATATTTCTTCACCTACCCATGAGAGGCATCTCATCATACCCACAGACCTGTCCGACTCAAGGGGAGAGGATGAGAGAGTCCTTTCTTGGTATCCATGGGGATCAGTTCCAGGACATCTAGTAGAAACCAAAATCCTTAGATGCTCAAGTCTCTTAAATATGGTGTAGTATTTGCTAGAACCTATGCACATCTTCCCATGGACTAAGTCACTCTGGATGACTTAGTACACCTAATGCAGTATAAGTGCTGTGTACATAGTTATCCTGTATGAGGGAATGAAGTTTGTACCTGTTCAATATAGGTGCAATTTTTTTCCAAATATTTTTCATCCTTGGTTGAATTCAAGGATGCAGAATCCACAGCTATAGAGGGCCTACTGTATAGGGCATGTGCTCCCCAAGGCAGGAATCCTGAGACTTCTCTTGGAATTCTGCCTGCCACACCAACTTTCTGTATCCCCTTCCCATTTCCTGACTGTGGGACCCAGGGGAGGTGGCCTCACTCCTCTGAGCCTCAGTTTCCCTGTGTGTGGGATGAGTGATGATACCAGACTTCCCTCCAAGGGCAGGTGTCAGTGGAGGAGAGAACCCAAGCCAGGTACCCGCCGATGTGCTGCTGGAGTGGGGCAGGTAAACAGAAGTTCACGTTCTACTCTGGAGCCAGATGAGTTGCTATCATTACTTAGCAGCCGTCAGGATGTGGCCCAGCCTTGACCATATTTACCCTCATTGCCTCTCTTTGTTGCAGGAAGCCTTGGGAGCAAGTCCCCAAAAAGCCAAAACGGAAAAAAAGTAAGTGGAGCTGTGGGGAGGAGAGGGACCCAGGGGCCAGGGGAGAGCCAAGCAGAGGGGACAGCTTGTCTAAAAATCTCAAGGTGTGTTATGTATCAGCCCATGGTAGAGTGAGGCAGGACAGACCCTGGAGCTCAGCCCTCCGCCTGCTGGCCACAAGTTGGTGGGAGTCTGATGGGCCCCATCTAGTATGACTTCCAAATTCTGGGACCTCATGTCATGTTCAGCAAGGTGAAGGCCAGAGGTCTAAGGGAGAACCTACCTGGTAGCAGTGAGCTCATCCCCTTCTCACCATTCTCTGGAGGTAGGGCTGAGCTGAGACCATGACCTTGAAATCCTAGAGGGATAGGGATTGCCACTGACTTGGAGACCCTGGGTATAATCCTAGGCCCAAGGACCTCTTCTGGGCCTCCTCCTCGTCTCCTGACCCCAAGGTTAGGGGTCACACCTCCATCCCACTGGCCAAGAGTCCAAGACCATCACACTAGTTAGACATCTCATTTCTTGGGCACACTCTGTGTACCAAGCCCTGTTCTGTGCTCCATAGATCCTCCCTGGGAGCCCTCAGAGATGAAATAATTCTAATTCTTCTTCTTCTTCCTCTTCTTCCCCCTCCCCCTTCTCTTTCTCCCTCACCTCCTTCTTCTTTTTTTTTTTTTTTGTTGGCATGGGACATTAAATCCAGGGTCACTCTACCACCAAGCCATAACCCCAGCCTTTTTTATTTTTTATTTTGAGACAAGCTCTCACTGAGTTTCTGAGGGTCTTGCTAAATTACTGAGATTGGTCTCTACCTTGTGATCCTCCCAAGTCACTGGGATTGCAGGTGTGTGCCATCATACCCGGCTGGAATTCATATTCTCCCCTGGCCCAGAGGATACAGCTAGGGTTTTGGAAGTCAGGCCATTTGGCTGAGTCCACCCAGCTAAGAAGTAGCAAAGCCAAGACTTGAACCCAGGCCGTCTGGCCCCACGTGACCACTCCTTCACAGCATCCTCTTATCCAGCAAATGTTTGCAGAGCACCTATAGAAGGCCTGGCCCTGTGGAGGCCCTGAGGGAACAAAACAGATAAACATCTCTGCTTTTGAGAAGCTGACATTCTAGTGGGCAAGTCAGACCAGAGATTCAAGCAGATAGCCCTAGACCATATCTAAGTGCTATGCCTTAGAATTCTGCCTGCCAGAATTCTAGGAGAGAAAGAGAAACAAGTAAATTTGGCTAGGCTAGCATGTGCAAGGCCTTGGGTTCCAGCCACAGCACTGGGGGATAAAGAAAAGTTGACTTGAGTGACCTGGGTGTGGGGCATCCTCTCAAAGGAGGACACATTTGGTGAGAAACCTGAGTGGAGGGAAAGAGCAAGGCAAGTCTCTGGAAGAAGAGGGCACGGTCTCTGCATAGGCCCTGAGCTGGGGCCACACCAGGCTGGGGCCACACACGAGGCCACATGGCTGGAGGGAGTGATATGAGTGGGAGAAGTTGAGGGCAAGGATGTGACCGAGCAGGTGGTCCAGGGCCTTGTGGGTCACTGGGTGGACGTTTGTTTTTACCCTGAGTGAGGCGGGAGCTGTAGTGGATTCCTAGCAGAGGGGTACTCTAATCAGGTGTTCCTAGGCGCTCTCTGGTGGCTGTGGAGGAGGTGTGGGCAAGAGCCAGGGAGACCACGGCCCAGGGAATGCTGGGTTCTAGGTCCAGGTATTGATGAAAAGGATCATAACAACAGACAGCTCACAGTGGTGATGTGTCCTGCCAGGCTCCATTGTGTACATGGCTTCACTCAGCCAACAAAGAGACTCTCTGGCCGGTCCCTGTTGTCTCTAGGGTGTCTTGCCTCTGAGCCTCGGTTTCCTTCCCTGTAAACAGGATGCAGGGCTCATGAGTGTTTCAGCCCATGAAGGCACAGCGCCCAGGGTCCCCGTGGACAATGGGCCCTGCCGCTCATGCCCATCGTGGCCCTGTGTCTGCAGGGCGGCGACGCAATGTGAACTGCCTCAAGAACGTGGTGATCTGGTATGAGGACCACAAGCACCGCTGCCCCTACGAGCCGCACCTCGCGGAGCTGGACCCCACCTTCGGCCTGTACACCACGGCCGTGTGGCAGTGTGAAGCCGGCCACCGCTACTTCCAGGACCTGCACTCCCCGCTGAAGCCCCTCAGTGACTCGGACCCTGAAAGTGACAAAGGTGGGTCCTCAGGGTGAGGGCAGATGGTGACTGTGGCATCTGGGGGCTCTGCAGTCCCTGCTGGGTATAGACCTGGGCTGTCCCCCAGCCTCACTCCAGCGTCACAAATGTAATAGCAATGACAGTGGCACTGGCTTCAGGGACAGTGGCCTGGCTGAGCCCTCCACAGATTTGTGGTCTGAGTCCTGGCAGAGCCCGAGTAGAAGAGCTGGTCCCCACTTTACCCTGCGGCAGAGGCCGGGCGCTGTATGCACAGGCTCAGCGTGGCAAGGGGAGGCTGCCCTCCGGGTCTCTTGCACTGTTTGTGTTTTCTGTGACTTTCTTGGGTTTGCCACTTGGGCTGGTTCTTGTTCCCTCTGGCCAGGTGCCCCCTCTTTGCTTCCCCTTTCCTTCCTGAGCTGGGTCTTTTACCTTCCTCCCTCTGCCTCTCTTCCTCCTCCCTCCCCAGCTCTTAGTCCCTGCCTGCTCCTCTTTTTCTGTCCCGCGTTGGTCACACTGGGCCAGGAAGGACTCAGTGTGGAAGGCCCAGTTGGCCGTGTGGGGTGCAGAGAAGACCCTGTGAGCACCGAGGGGGCTGCCTGCTGCCTCCATGGCTTGAGACGGCTGTGAGAGGAGTGTGGGCCACTGCCAGGCACCCTGCCAGGCTAAGGGTGGGGTCAGTCATCAGGGCTGAGTCGTGCTGGCAGGCGTCACAGAGCAGGTGGCATCCCAGCTGGCCAGGAGGAAGCCGGGGGTGAGAGGTGTTCCTGGTGGGCACCCACGCCCACGGCCATCCCACTGTGCGGCAGCCAGGCTCCCAGCTTGCAGGTGTCCTGTGCTCGTGACCAGCACCCCACCCTCCTCTGCCTGTGAGACCCCCCTTCCTGTGCGCCATTCCAGCCCTGCTCTGCATCACCCTGAGTCTTCCCTACGGCCTTGTCACAGCCCTGTTTCCTGGTTGATGAGCCCTGGGCCCCAGGAGCAATGTGACTGGCCCATCTGGCGATGGGTCAGGCGGGATGGCGTGGTACCCAGAGGAGCCCCTCCTTCCCCAAGCCTATTTTACTGCCAGATCTGGGTTCATAGGAGTGAACACTGTGATCCATCAGCCACGTCTGCTAGAGGCAGTGGTGAGGGAAGTGACCTTGTCCTCACCCCAGCCCCGTTCCCCCAGCGTCACCCCCTACCTGCTCTGCTTGGTGTCCCATCAGTGAGCCAGTCAGGAGACCTCCTGCCAGGGCTGTGGGAAGTCGGGTGCGTGGCCATTTCTGTCACCAGCGTTTTCATTGCCTGGAGAGAGAGGTTCAGCGCTAGGCATATCAGCTGGACTCCAGAGCTAGGTGTGCCAGATGCGTGTCCTGGCTCTGCCCCCAGCTTTCTTGGTGACTGCCCCCTCCTTCAGGGGTGCTGCAGATGTGAAGGCAGTGAGCAAGTCCTTCAGCAGGAGAGACTGGACCCCTCTGTCTCCAGCATGCTGTCAGGCCTGGCCGTCGGGAATGGCCTGGGTTCGGGTTGGGTGTCTCGGTGCCCATGTGTCAGCTCTCCATCACTGTAACCAATGCCCAGGGTGGTCTGCTCATGAAGAGGGAGGGTCATTACAGCTTACAGCTTCAGAGGTTCCTGATCACGAACAGGCTTACCCTCACTTTCAGACCCCTGGTGGGGGTGCTGAATGGCAGAGGCAGGAGTATATGGCAGAACAGAATCACTCACCCAATGGCCAAGGAGCAGGGGAGAGTGAGGAGGGTGCCGGCATTCCATGGTCCCCTCCAGGCACACCCCTGGTAACTGAAAGACCTCCCAGTAAGCCCCACCATCTCTAGCCAGGTGCAGAGGCACGTGCCTGTAATCTCAGGTACTTGGGAAACTGAGGCAGGAAGATCTCAAGTTCAAGACCAGCCTGGGCAACTTGGCAACACCCTGTTCCCAAAATGAAAAGGGATGGGGAATGTAACTCAGTGGTAGAGCACTTGCCTAGCATGCTCAAAGCCCTGGGTTCCATCCCAGTACTGCATAAAACAGACAAACAGGAAACACTCGGGGTGCCTACTTTGGAACCTCTGCTGTTGAAACCCATATGTATGCTTTCCTCTTCAATACCCCAAATACCCTCTATCACAGCAGGTGCCATAGCGATCCCCAAGCCAGAAAGGTTACATGAGCTGCTGTGCCCACCCAGCTAGGGGCAGGTACTGCTCTAACCTGGGAAGTCTGTACTCTCCACATGACCCTAGGGCTGTGGGACCTATGGTCTCCAAAGAGCATGCCCCAATTGTGTCACAAGACTAACTGAGGTGCCTTGCATGATGGCATATGCCTGTAATCCCAGTGAGTTGGAAGCTGATACAGGAGAATCACAAGCCTGAGGCCAGCCTCAGCAGCAACTTAGTGAGGCCCTGTCTCAAAATAAAAAATAAAAAATAAAAAAAATAAGGGCTGGGGATGTAGCTGAGTAATAGAGTGCCCCCGGGTTAAATCCCTAGTACCAAAGAGGGGAAAAAAGATGTAACTGAGGCGGCAATATTTTGTTTTCCCCATTTCTAGTCTCCCTGTGTGGGGATGTTGTCTCCCTGGCTAAGATGTTGACTACTTGGCCTTCATCACAGTGCTGGTCTAAAAGTAGTTCTTTGATTCAATTGTGCCCTGCCCAGGGATCTCCTTCTTTGAGGTGGTTACATTCCAGAGGGGTAGCAGATCATAAACAAGATAAGCAAACAAAATATAGAATACACTGGAAGATGGTAGGTGCTTTGGGAAAAAGAAAGGAAGAAAAAGGGACTCTTTGAGACAAGGTGGTCCAGGGAGCCTCCCTGAAACATTACTGGATGAAGGGTCTGATGGAGATGAGGGAGGGAGCCTTCTCAGGCAGAAGGAATGACAAGTGCAAAGGGCCTGAGGCAGGAACTTGGCTAGTGTCTCCGAAGAGCTAGGGGGGCTCTGGAGAGGAGGTGATGGGTAGGAGTGTGTGATAGTGCAAGGTATGTAACCATAGTGAGGGCTTTGACTGCTCCATCAAGTGAGGCAGGACTGACAAATGCCAGGTGCTGCAACAGGCACACATTGGTTTCCTTACACAAAGTCCAGTGTCCCCAACCCATAGGCTCTGCCTTCTACATAGGGACCCAGATTCTTTTTTGTTTGTTTGTTTGTTTTTTGTGGTACTGGAGATTGAACTCAGGGGCACTTGACCCCTGAGCCACATCCCCAGCCCTATTTTGTGTTTAATGTAGAGACAGGGTCTCACTGAGTTGCTTAGCGACTCGCTATTGCTGAGGCTGGCTGTGAACTTGCGATCCTCCTGTCTCAGCCTCCCAAAGTGCTGGGAGTACAGGTATGCGCCACAGAGCCTGGCTTTTTTTTTTTTTTGATACCAGGAATTGAACTCAGGAATGCTTACCCAAGCCACATACTCAGCCTCTTTATGTTGCTTAGGACCTTGCTAAGTTGCTGAGGCTCAAACTTGAGATCCTTCTGCCTCAGTCTTCTGAGCCTCTGGGAGTATAGGCATGTGCCACCATGCCCAGCACGTAGGGACCCAAGTTCTTCCCATCCTGTGTCTTTAGCCTCCTTCTGGGTCCTGGGTGGCTGATCAGGACAGAAAGGTGGGGGCTGGGCCCTGAGAGATCACATCTACTTCTGTTCCCTTGGCTGGAACTAGCCATTGGATACATCGATGTGCTGTAAGGGATGCTGGGAGATGTAGTCCACCCAGGTGCTAAGAAGAGCTGGGTTTGGGAACAGCTGGCTTATCCACAAGAAGTGATGAGTGGATTCCCTAGAAGCAGGGGGCCAAGGAGAAGGGACTACTCTGGTTCTGTCACAGGGATGATGGAGCCATAACCAGCATTTGCAGAGGAGGGAGGAGAAGCATTTGGGCTGTAGACTGATGAATTTTGGATGCAGTTCCAACAGGTTTTGCTAACAGATTGGAAGTGGGTGTGAGAAGTCAAGGTTAGCTCAGAACTTTGGCTGAGTACCAGAAGGACAGAGCTGTCACCCTTTGGGAGGGACACTCGTGAGCAGTACAAGCTTTTTTGGAGGGAAGACTCAGTGAGAAAGAGTCCAGTTTTGCTGAGCTGAGTCTGAGATTGCCTGTGAGACCTCCATGGGGAGCTGTGAGGCGAAAGAGTCTGGAATTCTACAAGGAGGTCCAGGCTCCCTGGGTGCACATGGAATCAGCAGGCCCTGCATGGTTGTAGTATAAAAATATTTACGGTCGGCCCTCCGTATCAGCAGGTCCTTTCCATGGGTTCAACCAGCCAGGGATATGTACATCATATTACATGTCACACATCATCTAGAGATGATCTGAAGTCTACGGGAGGATGTGCACAGGTTCTGTGCAAATATTATGCCATTTTATGTAGAAGACTTAAGAATCTTCCAGTTCTGATATTTTGGTATGTTCAGAGGTGTCCTGGAACTAACCCTCTGAGGATGCAGAGGGAGAACTGTATTTGGTTCCCTGGTTATTTTCTTTTTTCTTTCTCTTTTTCCCAGTAGTAGGATGGAACCAGGGCCTCTGGCATGCTAGGCAAGTGCTCTGCCACTGAGCTCTGTCCCCAGCCTTTTTACTAGAGCTTCTAAAACCCTTTGAATTTCCTGAGTGATAATGGTTTTTGCTATTCACAAGGAGCCCCTTTGGAATACCCCCAAATCAATGTTAATGAAGTGATTCAGGATGGGCCCCTAGATATCTTCTGGATGGGGTTACCCAAAAGACCAAACATAGGATCAGATGTGGGAACTCAGCCCCACTCCCCAACCTACAGGGGCTGGAGGTCAGGTCATTAAAAACTCCTGAAGAGTGAAGTTCTGGGAGCTCCCAGCTTGTTGCGCACATCACCGAGCTCTGAGGGGTGTCCTCAGACATGGCATGGAGCTCGCTGTCGCTCCCCCATGCGTCTCTTCCATTTGGCTGTGGTTGGGTTGTATCCTTTATGCAAAGCTTGTAGTGATAAACAGAGCCCTTTTCTGAGTTCTGTGAGTCATTCTAGCAAATTACCGAGGCTGAGGAGGAGGTCATGGGAGCCCTCGATCACAGCTGGTTGATCAGACATGCAGAGTGGCCCAGGACTTGCAATTGGCATTGGAAGTGGGGGCATTCTTGAGGGACAGAGCCCTTAACTTGTGGGATTTGAGGCTAACTCCAGGTAGATAGTGTCCAAATTGTATGGAAGTGTTGGAATGAAAATAACTGAAATGAACCAGTTTGTGTGGAGAAGAGAGTGGCGTGTAATGCCGTCAGCCTGGGTGAGACCCGGGATGAGGTGAGGGCTGAAGTGAGGCCCTGGCTTGAGCCTTCCACACCTGAAAAAGCCAGAGTGACGACGAAGGAGCTGCCAGGGCGGGCCCAGGAAACAAGGGTGTAGGGCGAGGGGCCCAGGAGGACAGCACGGCAGAGAAGCTGGGGTGGTCAGTTGAGTCAGGTGCCTTGGCGCAGCCAAGGACAGTGGGGATTGATAAATGACAACTGCTTTTGGTGTTGAGAGGGTCACAGTACACTGCCCCTGGTGACCCTTCAACAAATATTAGCTGCCGCCGCCACCATTGTAACTGCCTCCTTTCTTCTCTCATCACAGCGGGCAATGGCCAGTTGGCTGGCAGCTCCGATTCCCCCAGCTCTGGCTCGGGCTCCGACTCTGAGGAGCCGCCAGAGAGCCAGCCAGCCAAGGCTTCGGCAGCTGCGGCAGCGGTCACCCCCACCAGCCCCGTGGGCAGCAGTGGGCTTATCACTCAGGAAGGTGTGCACATCCCCTTTGACGTCCACCATGTGGAAAGCCTGGCTGAACAGGGCACCCCGCTGTGCCCCAATCCTGCAGGCAGCGGCTCTGAAGCTCTGGAGACAGTGGTGTGCGTGCCAGTACCTGTGCAAGTGGGTGCGGGCCCCGGCGCCCTCTTTGAGAACGTGCCCCAGGAGGCACTGGGTGAGGTAGTTGCCAGCTGCCCTGTGCCAGGCATGGTGCCCGGCTCCCAGGTGATCATCATCGCAGGCCCTGGATACAACACCCTCACAGCCGAGGGCATCCATCTCAACGTGGCTTCGGGCAGCAGCGCCCCAAGCAATGGCCTGGGCGAGGAGGTGCCCTGTGCCATGATGGAGGGTGTGGCAGCCTACACCCAGACAGAGCCCGAGGGCAGCCAGCCCAGCACCATGGACACCACCTCCATAGCCGGCATCGAGACCAAGAAAGGTCTGGGGGGCCCACTGTGGCCTCTGGCAGGGGTTGGGTGGGACCTGGAGGGGGAGGGGAAGGAGTGGCCCTGGAAAAGGGCTTCTAGACAGCCTTAGTCCCCCATGGACACCGCCCTGTGTCCACCCCCCCCCCGTAGAGAAGGAGGATCTCTACACGCTCAAGGAGGAGGAGGAGCCTGTGGCCACAGGGCTGGCAGAGCTGGTGGCGACCGTGCCTGAGAGTGCAGAGCCTCAGGCAGAAGCAGATGGGGAGGAGCTGGGCGGCAGCGACATGTCAGCCATCATCTACGAGATCCCCAAGGAGCCTGAGAAGTGGGTGCCAAGTTGGGTGGGCGGGCACAAGGGCGAGGAGTGGCCCACACCCTGCCTGGGCTTGGCATTCTGACACCACGGGCCCCTTCCCCCTCCAGGAGGCGGCGGAGCAAGCGGTCCCGGGTGATGGACGCTGACGGCCTGCTTGAGATGTTCCACTGTCCATATGAGGGCTGCAGCCAGGTCTACGTGGCCCTCGGCAGCTTCCAGGTGAGGGCACCACCCTGGGCTGGCTGGCCGGCCTGCTCCTGTGTCGGGCTGCCCGTTTGCTGCTCTGGGCCGAGTGGTTCATGGAGGGTCCCACTGCGTGCCACTGGCCTGTGATTCGTCTCCATGAGCCCAGCTGGCCCAGCGGGGGCAGGAGCTTCTTAACAAATCCTCTGTGCATCCTGATACCTTGCCAGACATCTTGCCCCTCAGCCATCTCTTCCCACAGAGATCAGGCCTGAGTGCCTGCCCCTGACCCAGCAGTTCCCACCCTCCTCTCCTGGCTTCCTGAACTCCTGTCTTGTCCCTGGCCATGCTCTTAGCTCTGTGTGCTTCCTCCCCCTTGGCTGTCCATCAGCAAGCCCACCCCAAGCCCCAGAGCTGGTCAGGCCTGGAAGACTCAGGTCACTGTACCACCAGGAGGTTGGGCCTGCAGTTTGCCCTCTGAAAGCTGGATGCTGCATTTGGACTCCTGATGGCAGAGATGGGGTTTTGTCATATCCCCACGCCTGGCACAGAAAGGCAGCATTAGTAGGCCTTTGAATTTGCCGAGCTGTGTTCTTATTAAGCACAAATTGAGTGCCTATTGTGTGCAAGACCATTCTAGTGAGTTAAAAGAGTGAAAGAACAAAGGAATGAATTAATGAAGTGTCCAAGGGAGAGCACAGCATGATGACAGCCCTGGAATCCATCCTAGTCCTGCCCCTCCCCACCTCTGAAACATCGGTCCAACCACTGAGCCTCTGCAGCCTCAGTTTCCCTGTCTGTAACTGAGCTGATGGTCACCAGGCCCTTCCCAGGGTTAACAGATATTCCAGTCCAGAGCCTGGCATACCAGGTGCTTGGTAAACCTGTTCCTTGATCCATTTGTACCCCTAGGAGTCTCAAAGCTGGGCAAGAGTACTCTCTTCGTTCCTTCCTGCCTAAGCTGACCCCTGCCTACCCCCTAGCAGCCCTTTCTTCCCCCTACCTTCAGGGCCACCTCAGGTGGGCCCAGCACCCATTTCTGCCCCTCTTGCCCCCAGAACCATGTCAACCTCGTGCACCGGAAAGGGAAGACCAAAGTGTGCCCTCACCCTGGCTGTGGCAAGAAGTTCTATTTATCCAACCACCTGCGGCGGCACATGATCATCCATTCAGGTTAGGCCCTGGGCCAGTTGGCAGGACCAGCTGGGGACACAGGCAGGGACCTGGGAGCCAGGGCTGGAACAGCCAAGGTTAAACCCCAGTACTGGTGCCTGAAGACACAGGATTACCCCTGTTAGAGCCTCCATGTGCTCAGTAAGCTGAACCATAGAGACACCTGTTATAAATCAGGTAGGCTAGGCAGGACCTGACTCTTCTGCCCAGGCCTGTGAGAAGATTTCATGCAGGACTTTAGGGCAGAGCAGGGACAGTGAACCATCTTCTGATGAACCCTCAAAATGCCTGCCATACCACATTAGTTTCTTTACAAAAGCACTGCCTGGGGCTGGGATTGTAGCTCAGTGGCAGAGCACTTGCCTCGAATGCGTGAGACCCTGGGTTCGATCCTCAGCACCACATACAAAAGCAATAAAATGAAGACATTGTGTCCATCTACAACTAAAAAATATTAAAAAAAAAAAAAGCACTGCCTCCTCCAAAAAAAAAAAAGATGCTTAAAAATATAAAAGCAAACATTTCAGAAATAGTAAATACCAAAGGTGATACCACCACCTCTCCTCCAAATGTGCCCTACAGCAGCACCCCAGGTCATACATGGGAGCCGGTGAGGCCATCCAGGCCACGGGAGGGAGGGAGGAGAGCTGGGCAGGGTCAAGCAGGGCCTAGGACAAAATGTGAAACTTCTGTATGGCGGGGGAAGCTGGAGACACAGCCCTGAGGTTCAGAGCTCCCAATATTTTGAGAAGCCACAACTTTGGGTTTTTATATGAAATCACCCAAAGTTCAAACACGAGGGACAAATTCAGACCCATCTTGGCATTTTGCATTCTGTGCCCCCCAGGGACCCAAGTTTGAACTCCAGCTGTGCTCGGGCGTGTGCCTGGGTGATGAGCTGCCACTCATATCATTTGCTGTCATTATAGTTGACATGAGCCCTGGGAAGATGTGGGGTTGGGCCAGTAAGCACTGGGAGACCCTGGGAAACCGGCGTGTGCATCAGAGCGACCCCACCCGCCCCTTCCCAGTGGCAGCATCCTCAGCCGCATCTCTGCCGCCCCCAGGTGTCCGTGAGTTCACCTGTGAGACCTGTGGCAAGTCCTTCAAGAGGAAGAACCACCTGGAGGTCCACCGGCGCACACACACTGGCGAAACGCCCCTGCAGTGAGTGACAGGCAGTCCCCCAAAGGGCCTGGGAGGTTGGGGAGCCGAGCGGGTGGCGTCCGCGGGCCCTACCCGCACCCTTTCTGTCCACGCACCTATGCTACCACCGCAGTGGCACCTGCCCTTCCTGTAGTCGGTTCTGCCGGGGAGGTTGGGCTCCCAGCCCCCAGGTCCTGCCTTCTGACCTACTGGCTACTTTTCTTTGGCAGGTGCGAGATCTGCGGCTACCAGTGCAGGCAGCGCGCCTCGCTCAACTGGCACATGAAGAAGCACACCGCTGAGGTGCAGTACAACTTCACGTGTGAGCGCTGCGGGAAGCGCTTCGAGAAGCTTGACAGCGTTAAGTTCCACACGCTCAAAAGCCACCCGGACCACAAGCCTACCTGACCACTGGACCACCGACAGCCCCTATTTATTCGTCCACTCGGACACTACGCCCAGGCCTGGACAGCCGCGGGGTCGCCCAGACCGCAGGCGGGAAGGAGGCGCCCCCGCCCCCTCCCAGGGCTGGGCCCCCTGGGCAGGTCCCCACCCGCCCCGCCCCACCTCTAGAGCTGGTGCCTGGGGCTGCACTGCCGGAACTGTGCCAGGAGAGCAGAGCAAGATTAAAGTGCGAGAAAGGAGATGCCCTTCCCCTAGGCCTGGATGATTGTAGGGGGTCCCTCCGTCTCCAACCTACCTGGTCCCTTTTTGAGCAAGGCTGGGTTACGGAGATGTCCCTGCACACCCTACAATACCCTTTCCTGTGAGCCTTAGCTCCTGGGTCCCTGGGCCTGGGGGACCTCGGAAGTCACCAGGCATTTCCCAGGACTCAGAATCCTGGTTCCTCCTACTGTCTCATGGAACACTCATTCCCCATTCACCCTCAGGAGGAGCTGGGAACGTGTTTAGTAAACCCCCACCCCCACCACCAATGAAACATGTACAGCTAGTGACAAGCGCCGTGCAGAAAATGGAGTGATGTGTTGGTGGGGCGTGCTATTTAGGTCGGTGGTCAGGGAGGGCCTCCCTGAGAAGGTGGTATTTGCACATTGACCAGAAATGACAGGATCCATCTCCAGGAAGAAAACTAGGAGAGGAAAATACCAAGCCGAAGGAACGGCCAATACAAAGCTTCGGGGAAGAAGTAGCTCGGTATGTTCCTAGATAAGGTAGCCACGGGGAGAAGGGAGTTAGCAGCAATTGAGTGCCTGCCTTGGCTCCATTTCCCTGAGGACGATGTTGAAGCCGCCTCCTGGAGCAATGGGGAATGAGGTGCGGCCGCCAGGTGGCGCGCAAGCTGCGTAGGCCCCGGTGGCTGCCGCCACGTGACCCTGGGGACTGCTACCGCGAACCCAGGCACGTGCCCTGGGGAGCCCTGTGGCGCCACGCGCAGATTGGCCCCGGCTGGGCCGCAGCTCTGCCTCCGTTTCTGCTTTGGACGCTGGTCTGCCTTATCTGGGGACAGAAGAAGTGACCAGGATGAGCAAGTCCGGCTGCTAAGCTTGCCCCCGCGAATCCTCTCACCCCCCTCAAACTAGTCCCCTTTTTCCTCCTCGTACAGCGGGAGCCAGCAGTTTCCATGGGAACCGCAACCGGGTCTACGCGCCCCGGAGTAGCCCCACTGCCTGCACCGCTTCCGATCCGACAGGAGCCGAGAGGAACACGGGGTGGGAAAGCAGCCATCGTTTGGCGTCCCCAGCGTTGGCAGCCAAGTCCTCCCAGCAAGTCCAAGAGGGGCCACCCGGGGACCTGCACTGCCACCACCCGGATTGCGCGGGCCACTGTGATTGGCCTGCCTTTTCCATCAGCGTGGCAGCACCCTCTGGTGCGCGCTCTCTCATTGGCTCAATCTCTAGGGCATCTTCCAACAATTGGTTCTCTCGAGGGCCATTCCTGATTGGTCAAATTAGGCTCTGCTTACTGATGGCACTCTGACAGTCTGGAGCCTAAAGGGGCGTATACGAACGAGGAAAAGGCGGGGGCTGCAAATCTCCAGTAGTGGGGTCTCTGCTACCTGCCTGCAGCACCCTCAAAACAGCTGTGGGACCGCTGTCTGTGGTGCTGAAGCCTCGCTCGGAGGCTCCCTGCCCCACCCCAATGAATGCTTGCTTCTGCACCTGGCTGCCGCCCCGACGTAAACACGCCAGTGTGCCCACGCACCAAGGGAAGCAGCGCTACACTCATTGCCTTAGAGAGAGGACAGGTCCCGCCTAGCTGAGGGAGTATAACTCCAGAAGAGGACCAATCACAAGCCCAGAAAGCCAGCGCATTTACCTGGCAGAACCAGCCACTCCATTTTTGTAGGGTCCACAAAGGATCTGTAGAATTGGAGTTGTAGCTCAGTGGTAGTGCGTACTTGGCAGGCTCGAGGACTTGGGTTCAATCCTCAGCACCAAAAAGACGGCGAAAAGAGAGGAGGATCTGTGGTTTTCATGGGCCCAAATCTGTTCACCCTCTTTAGAGCAGAGAGGAATTCCCCTCATTGGTGTGTGCCTGTGCCCACCTTTTGAACCCCAGAGGCACCAAACCCACTCAAAATCCAGTCTTAACTTCCTTCTGCAGACAGATTAGGATTACCTTAGTCAACCTCCACCACCATGGTCCTGACGAGGCTACCTAGTCCCCCTAAATCTGGGGACGCAAGCCTCTGTTGGCTCCTCGACCCTTTCAGACCCCTCGGTGTACAGTGCCTCCGAAGGTCTTATATTCGAGTCACAGTACCTCCGCTTTCTCTTCGCCCCTCCAGATCTAGGTGCTGGACGAAAAAGGGAGCCCAGTCTGTCTCCCGGGCAGAAAGACTGCTCAAGAAAGGGTGCCAACGCAGGAAGCAGTGTCCGCGGGGGCAGAAGGACAAGATTCTGGCAACCCGAGTCTCCAGGATGCGCTTTTTGCGAGTGCTGAGTCCAGGCCAGCGCGCGCTCGTTTCCACCTGCCGCGCCGTCGGGCGCCGTGAGGAGGCGGGGCTCAGTGGCCCTGGCCAATAAGCGACGCCGGCGCTGGCAGCTGCTGCTATAAAGGGCTGGGGGCGGCGGCGGCGCGGCCCAAAGCGCGGAGCGCGCAGCGCGGGCCAGAGGGAGGGAGGGAGGGCGGGCGAGGGGAGAAGAGAGGACTGAGCACCCCGGACCGGGCAGGCCGGACTGAGGGGTAGCGGCAAAAAATAGAGCGCCGCGATCTCTGTCGGGAAGCGCAACCTCCCCGGGCCCCGCGGGGCCGCGCAGGGGGCGTCCTCCAGCCCGCGCCCGCTCCCTCTTTCCATCTTCTGCCGCCCGCAGGCCACCCCGGGGCCCGGTCATCCGCGCGCGCATCCTCGGGCTCGGGCCCGTCCCTGGCCCTCGAGGGAGCCGCCGCCTTCATCGCTGCCTCTGCAGCGTCCACACCAGAGGCCGCCCAGGCGGGAACCCGGCGTGAGCATCGGGCGCTCCCTTAGGAGTGCACGACCCCCGGAGCCGCCCTCAACACGGACCGCGCCCGCCGGGCACACAAGAATGGTCACTGTAGGTATTCTCCTGTCGCCAAGAGAGACCTGGGGTGGGAAGGGGTTGGGTCCAGGTACCGCGGAGATGGCGGGGGGGGGTAGGACCAGGCCTAGTTAGGCCCGGGTGGGGGGGTAGGACCGCGCCTCGGGCCTGAGGGTGGGCAGAGCCGCGCCCAGAGTGTTGGGGGCGCTTGGAATCTGGCCTGAGAGACCTTGAGGAGCAGGCTGCGATTCAGGAGATGTCCTACGACACCTGGAGGCGAGATTGCACCCTCTTTGGAAGGCCTGATGGGGGAGGGGCCGCAGCGGCAGAGGATGCTTCCTCCATTCAGGCTCAGACCCCGCAGGCCGCCCAGGCAAATGCAGGGCCCCATCCTTAGTGCTGGGCCAGGCCAAGGCGGCAGAGCATCCCCAAGAGCCTTGGAGAAGCGGGTGGCGTCGGATCGCGCGTTCCGGGCCTTGGCCGCGCCTGGGAGACGGGCGTCTCGTCCTCGAGCCCGTCGACCTTGCGGCAAGCGGGGAGGGGAGAGGAGGGGGCGCGCCCGGAGGCCCCGCGGGCCCGCCGCCGCCGCTGCCGCGTCCCTTTGTTTCTCGGCGCTTCTTCGCGGGCCGTAGCCTCGCGCGGGCGCCTCGGGCTGCGGGGAGGGGGAGGGGAGAGGAGGGACCGCGGTGTGTTGGGAGGGCGCTACCCCGCTTCTGGACCCCTGCCTCTCGGGAGATGGGATAGGGGGCTGAGGCAACCCCCTAGGCCAGGTTCAAGCGCCCCACCCCGCCAGGACTCTGGGCCTCGGGGTGACCTTGAGAGCGCCCGCCCGCCCGCGCCACTCGTTCCGCGTCTGGTGCTTTCAGCAGCCACCGAGCTGGTCAGCTCCCGAGCGCGCAGCCCCGCCCGTCCCGCCACGCCCTGCATGGCCACGCCCTGCCACGCCCATCTAGGTCCCGCCCACTAGGGCCCCGGGGGGCCCGGCCTCGCCCTAGCCCTCGGATTTCCACTTGGCAGCCCGGGCGTATCCCGGGGGCGGAGCTGGCCAGTTATAGCCCCACCCCAGCTCCACCCCCGCCCCTGCCGCGCGACTCCGCTCCCCGCGCCGCCGCGCGTCCTTTGTCTGGTCCCGGCGCCCGGGCCTCCCTTTTAGGATCTTCCTATCTTTCTATCACTGCGTGTGTGTCTCTGAACCCTATGTCTCTTCCTGAGCTCCTTTTTCGAGTCCTGGCCGGTACAGTGGACATAGGGATGTTCAGCACTCACTCCATGCCTGGGCCTCTGCGCTCCTGGACACTGGTACCCGCCCACCTGTCTCTGAGACACTCAGGCCTGGCTCGCCTGCTGTGTGTCCTCAGGCTGGCTCCTTCCACTTTCTGGGCCTTATGCTGTTCTCCCATTAGAAAAAGGGAAACTAATGCACAAAGGAGAAAAGGGTGTGGTCAGAGGTCACTCAAGGGCCTGGAGGTTCTTGGAGGCCTGGGCACACCAATGGGGATACACTCAAACAGAGACATCCTAGGGACCCGCTGGGAGGAAGAAAGAGGATGAATTGAGACAGTGAGTGCCCAGCGAAGGAGAAGGGCCTAGAAGTAGGAGGCTCAGTTGGCACCACGTGGTGACCCAGCCTTACCATGCATGGCCACTCAATGCCCTATTGTCGCCAGTATCCTGGCATCTGTCACTGTGACTGGGGCCCCAGGACACAGCTGGGGGCTGAAGAAGTTGGAAACAGGAAAGTCTCAAGCAAGTGGTCTCAGGTGTGCTCATGGCAAATCCATATGTTACATGGATGTTCAGTAGTGGAAAAGAGTTGGAAAGTGTCATAGAGAGGGGAGGGGACAAAGAAGGGTTTGCAGTGGGGGCAGTGGAGAAGAGAGAGAAATGGAGAGGAAAAGAGAAAACCCAAAGGAGGGAGAAACTCAGAGGCAGAGGAAGAGCAGGAGCCGGTGGGAGGGAAGGTTCCCTGCTGGGGGTCTGCCTCTGCCTCTCCATCTTTGAGCTGCCGCTCTCCCTTCCAACCTCACCCCCATTTTCTGATGTGGACCAGTCCTGGAGGTACTTTTGATGACATGCTACCATCATCCCAGGCCACAGATTCACTGCAGGTGGGGGCCAGGGCGTGGCCTCCACCAATCTGATCCCCATTATCAGCTCAGCTGGTTCAGCTGCTGAGGAGGAAATGCTACACTGGCCCTGCTAAGCTGTCACAGCTGGGAGGGAGCAGGAGTGGTGGTGAGCTTAGTGGGCTGGGCCTCAAGGCCCTGGGTCTGACCCTCCCCTTCATCCAAGTTGGGACAACAGCAGTGGAGGTGACAGTCTACTGAACCCTGTAGGCTCTGCAGTCATCAGATTAGGAATCAAATGCTGACTCCATCACCTCCATCTCTTCTTGTCACCCTCAGTGAGTCACAGATCCCTGTAACTGACCCTCCATTTCTCCAGCTGAGAAATGGAGCAGACCATTCAGTGTGGTTGTGGGAAGTCTGTGAAACTGCCCATGGGCAGTGCCTGTGCATAGGAGGACTTCAGAAATTAGGATCTGTGGTACCAGAAGCAGCAGCTTACATACTACAGATTGTTCACTGGACCCCTATGACAAATACCATCAACCCATCAGAGAACTTCACCTTGCTGAGTCTGGATGGAACTTCAGAATGCATCTCCACTCATGGAGATGCCATACCTTCCTGGAGGGCCAGAGGGCCAGAAAAGTGACATGACTGTAAAGGCAATAGTAAAAAGGGTGGAGCTAGCAGCTGGCACACTGTAGCTCTCAGCAAATATTTATAGAATGAGTAGATTCCATCGACAGAGTGTGTTTGTTTAATAGCATTGCCCTGGAGCTGGCGATGTAGCTCAGTGGTAGAGTATAGGTTTGACATTCAGAGAAGTGCTGGGTTCAATCCCCAGCACTGCGCAAAAATAAAATAAAATAACAATGCTTGGGGCATGGCATACAGTGGGTGCTCAGCTTTGTGTTACTGTTCTTTTTATGATTAGCCTTTATGTTCAGAGTGAGCTCTGATGTCCAAAACCTGGATTTGAATTTTTTTTTTTTTTTTTTTTTTTTTTTTTTTGGTACTGGGGATTGAACTCAGGGGCACTCGACCACTGAGCCACATCCCCAGCCCTATTTTGTGTTTTATGTAGAGACAGGGTCTCACTGAGTTGCTTAGCGCCTCGCTGTTGCTGAGGCTGGCTTTGAACTCGCGATTCTCCTGTCTCAGCCTCCCTAAGTGCTGGGA
>PVHX01010609.1:0-11853 GCA_004024805.1 Geosciurus inauris | reverse complement strand
TTTGAATTTATGATCCACCACTTGCATCCTTGTGCAAGCCCCTGAGATTCACTGAGTTTTGGTTTTCTCTTGTGTTGAGTTAGAGAAAAGAGCTGCATAATGTTCAGTTTGAGGAGAATTACTAGGAAGTTTTGCCTGAAAAAATTTTGCTCTGGCAGGCTCTAAATCCATGACCATGTTCTAGTAGAGTATCGAGGTGGGAGGGCTGCAGAGTATGCCTCACTGCTTCACAGACCCACCCTGTGGCAGACATCACTAATCAGCCAGTGCAGGTTCTTTCTGAGCCTGGATGTGCCTTTTTAGTACTCTTCCAGGCAGCCACCCTGAGTTGACTGGAAATATAAGGAAGTTGACCTGTGTCATCCTTTTCATAAGAGTGAATGAGTCAGGCATGGTAGCCGACGCCTATAATCCCAGCAACTCAGGAGGCTGAGGCAGGATGATTGCAGATTCAAAGCCAGCCTCAGCAACTTAACGAAACCATATCTCAAAATAAAGAATGAGGGCTGGGATTATGGCGCAGTGGTAGCGTGCTCGCCTAGCACGCATAAGGCACTGGGTTCGATCCTCAGCACCACATAAAAATAAAATAAAGATGTTCTGTCACCTACAACTAAAAAATAAACATTTTAAAAAATAAAAAATAAAAAAAAATAAAGAATGAAACAGGCTGAGGATGTGGCTCAGTGGTTAGCACCCCTGGGCTCAAACCTGGTATTTAAAAAAACAGAGAGAGAGAGAGGGAATGAGCTGGGTGCGGTGGCACACACCTGTAAGCCCAGTGACTCAGGAGGCTGAGGCAGGAAGATCACAAGTTTGAGGCCAACCTCAGCAATTTAGTGAGACCCTGTCTCTAAAAGTGAAAAGAGCTGAGGATGTGGCTCAGTGGTAGAGTGTCCCTGGGTTCCATCCCAAGTGTGACCCCCGCCCCCACAAAAAAAAAAGAGCGAATAGGAGCCAGATGCTGTGGTGTGTGCCTGTAGTTCCAGCTACTCCAGAAGCTGAGGCAGGAGAATCACTTGAGCCCAGTAGTTCAAGAGCTACCCCACGGCTTGGCCATAGTGTTATAAGGTTGTTGGGAGAATAAATGGAACGATACCTTAAAGTCCTTTTCTCAGTGCTTGGCACATGGTGGACGCTCAGGGCAGTGGAATGATCACCAATAACAGGATGATGAGGCAGCGATGGTGGACGTGATGAACTTGCTTACATTTATCCATGATTGTGCCCATGGCTGACATTATTAGCTGATCCCAGAATGCTTTCCAGCTGTCCCCACATGTAACTTTAGATACTTCTGTAGCCACCATGCTTGGAATTTGGAGTTTGCAGCAGACTGAAGCAGAGATCTAGAAATATTAAGTGGCATATCTGAGAACACACAGCTGGAGATGTTAGAGCTGACACCCACCTTGGTTGTCAATGGCAGTAGGAAGTACAGACTCCAGATCAAGGAAACTCTTATGAAAACCCTGGTCCACCATTTACATGCTGCTTGATCTTTGGAATGTTTAAACTATCAGTTAACCTCAGTTTCCTCCTGTATTAGGATAGGGAGGGAATCTTCTCGGGATCATGGATAAGAATTTTTGCAGGTAGAGTACTTTGTGCAGTGCTTGCCACACAGGAATGCCCAAAATTTGCGGACAATTACAGTATTGCATGTTGGGCCAGGGATGGCCAAGGTGATGTGTTCCTGCTGGTTGTTTCTATTTCTGTAGCAACAACAGACATTGCTGAGGAATCACGGCAGCCTTTTCTGCAGAAATTGTATATGGCTTCTGAATTTTTTTTTTTTTTTTGGTACTGGGGATTGAACTCAGAGGCACTTGACCACTGAGCCACATCCCCAGCCCTATTTTGTGTTTTATGAAGAGACAGGGTCTCACTGAGTTGCTTAGCACCTCACCATTGCTGAGGCTGGCTTTGAACTTGCGATTCTCCTGTCTCAGCCTCCCTAAGTGCTGGGATTACAGGCTTGAGCCACTGCGCCCAGCTGGCTTCTGAATTTTTAAAAATTAATTTCTCTAAGGTCTGACCAATCAGTTTGAGTTTTGTTTGGTTTTGGCGCTGGGGATTGAGCCAATCTAAGTTTTCAAGTGAGGGCAGACCACTTGCCAACTGTGCCATAGGAGATGTAAGTACATATTGGCTACATTGCCTTCCTGTGTCCGTGATGGACAATACCAGTCACTCCCAGTACTGTTTCCTACAGATGCCACTTTAAAATTCTCCATATGGCCCTTCAGAGAGTCATTACCAATTATTTTGTTTGCTGCAAGGTAAAACAGAGTCTCAAGAGAATAAGGGACATATTCAAGGACATACAGTGAGTTGTCAGAGTCAATACTAAGTTGATTGGCATATGCCATAGTCGGAGAATGGTAGCATGGTCTTAAGTCTGGAGAGGTCTGCTTATGAGTTATAGTGCTCCTAAAATGCCGAGATGCTGTGTGACTTCCGTAATTTCTTTAACATCTCTTAGCCTAAGCTTCCTCATCTATCCCCAGAAAATTAATTTCTGCCTTTTAGAGTCTTTGTGTGCATTAAATATAAAATAGCATTTTAGTATTTTTATTTTTTTTAATATTTTTTTAGTTGTAGATGGACACAATGTCTTTTATTGCTTGGTATGTGGTGCTGAGGATCGAACCCAGGGCCTCACGCATGCGAGGCAAGCGCTCTACCACTGAGCTACAATCCCAGCCCCACATTTTAGTATTTTTAAAAGAACTCTGCAGAACTTCAACAAACTGGGGGTATAATGGTACCCCCAGTGGGGTACCATACCAGTGGTATAATACTTGAATAGCATGCATGATAACGCTGGGTTCCATCCCTAGCATCACCAAAAAAAAAAAAAAAGAAAACCAAGCCAGTATCATTTATCCTAGGGTGGTTGGTTTAATATTGGAAAATCAATTGACATAATTTGTGGCATTAATACATTAAAGCTAAAAAGTCACATTTCGATATAGAAAAATTCAATAAAATTCGACATCTATACCTTCAAAACAATCTTGTTAGCATACTAGAAATAAAGAAAAAACTTTGGTGTGTGTGTGTGTAGTGCTGGGAATGGGCCTTGCCCAAGCTAGGCAAGTGCTTTACCACTGAACTACACCTACAGCCCCAAAGAAAATATTCTTTTTTTTTGGTACTGGGGATTGAACTCAGGGGCACTCGACCACTGAGCCACATCCCCAGCCCTATTTTGTGTTTTATGTAGAGACAGGGTCTCACTGAGTTGCTTAGCGCCTCGCTGTTCCTGAGGCTGGCTTTGAACTCGCAATTCTCCTGTCTCAGCCTCCCTAAGTGCTGGGATTACAGGCTTGCGCCACCTCACCTGGCTAGAAAATATTCTTAACCAAGCTGGGCACAGTGGTGCACACCTATAATCCCAGCAACTCAGGAGGCTGAAACAGGAAGATCACAAGCTCAAGACCAGCCTCAACTTAGCAGGACACTGTCTCAAAAATAAAAAAAATAAAAAAGGCTGTGGATGTGGTCCAGTGGTTAAGCACCCCTAGATTAAATCCTCAGTTTAAAAAAAAAAATTCTTAACCAGATAAAGGTCATTTAGAAAAAAAAATCCAAGCCAGGCACAGTGGCTCACGTTTGTAATCCCAGCACTTAGGGAGGCTGAGACAGGAGAATCGCGAATTCAAAGCCAGCCTCAGCAATGGCGAGGCACTAAGCAACCCAGTGAGACCCTGACTCTACATAAAACACAAAATAGGGCTGGAGATGTGGCTCAGTGGTCAAGTACCCTTGAGTTCAATCCCTGGTACCAAAAAGAAAAAGAAAAAGAAAAAAATCCATAGCAAAGATCAAGTTTAGCCATGAAATGTTTAAAGTATTTCTCCTTCCTCCTCCTCTTCCTCTTCTCCTTTTCCTTCTTTTTGGTATTTTTTATTTGTTCCATTTATCTCTTTTGCATTTTTTGTTTTTGTTCTTTTTTCTTTCTTTTTTTTTTAAGCATTTGATTTTACATCAGTAATAAGGGAGCCACTATCACACTGTAGCCCCCGCAATAAGATAAGAAAAATAACAGGTATAGACTAGAGATGAAGAAATGAAACTGTCATTATTTGTAGGTGCTTTATGTTATACCAAAAACAAACTGCAACAAAACTCCCAGCACCAAAACAGGTCAGTGGAAGAACTATGGGAGTAAATACCTAATACAACAATTCTTCATGAAGCAAAGGAAATAATAACACATTTGGAATCAAAATTACTTTTAGTGGGAGGAGGAAAATAAACATGATCATGGAGGTGCTTATGAGGCCTTCAATGCTCCTAAAAATGTTAAATTTCTTATTCTGAAAAGTGTTCATTTCATTCTGAAAATGCACAGATTGATTTTAGGAATCTGTTTGCATGTGTAATATATTTTTGCCTATAGCAAAATTGTTTTAAAAATCGTTGCTATAGCAAAATACCTGAGGCTGGATAGTTATAAAGAAAAGAAGCTCACACAGTTTTGGAGATGAAAATTCCAATGGGTGGGCCCATCTGTTCAGCCTCTGGTGAGGACCCTCTTGGCTGGGTCACAGCATGACAAAGAAGCAGAAAGGGAAACAGCTGTGTACAGAAGAGGCCAAGTGCACGGGTTTTCTAGCATTGCTATATATATATATATATATATATATATATATATTTTAGTTGTATATGGATTCAAAGCATTTATTTGTTTTTATGTGGTGCTAGGATAGAACCCAGTGCCTCACATGTGCCAGGCAAGTGCTCTTCCACTGAGCTACAACCCAGCCCTCTAGTATTGCTTTCTAATAACACCCTCTTGAAGGAGCTGGATGTGTAGCTCAGTCATGGAGCACATACTTCAACATGTTGGAGGGGCTGGGTTTAATCTCCAGCACTGGACCTCAAAACAAACAACCCACTTTTTTTTTTTTTTTTGGTACTGGAGATTGAACTCAGGGGCACCCCACCACTGAGCCACATCCCCAGTCCTATTTTGTGTTTTATGTAGAGACAGGGTCTCACTGAGTTGCTTAGCGCCTCGCCGTTGCTGAGGCTGGCTTTGAACTCGCGATTCTCCTGTCTCAGCCTCCCTAAGTGCTGGGATTACAGGCATACACCACCGTGCCCAGCTACAAACAACCCACTCTTGAGAAAACTAACTAGGGTCTCTTGAGACTAGCATTAATCCTTTCCAAAGGTGATGCCCCCAATGACCTAATTTCCTCCCACTAGGCCCCACCCGTTAAAGGTCCCCCCCAACACTGCCACACACTGAGAACCAAGCCTCCAGCATATTAACCTTTAGGGGATACACTCCAAACTTATCCAAGCCATAGTATATGACATTCATTTATTCAGTGATGCTGGAGATGGAACCCAGGACCTTGTGCCTGCTAGGCAAGTGCTTTACCGCTGAGCCGCATCTCCAGGCCACACGTGGTATCTATGAAATTTCTCACAGGAAAATCACATCGGGAGGGTTTCTTTGTTTTCACTTGATTTGCTTTGGTTTTTGTTTGTTTTTTTTTTAATTTTTTTCTTAGTTGTAGATGGACACAATATCTTTATTTTATATTTATGTGGTGCTGAGGATCAAACCCAGTACCTCAGGCATGCGAGGCAAGCGCTCTACCACTGAGCCACAACCCCAGCCCCTGCTTTGTTTTTTTTCAATCCAGTGCTTTTTCCAATAAATGGAAGGAATTATTAAGAATAATGTGCTAACCGAGCATGGTAGCACACACCTGTAATCCCAGCACTTAGGGAGGCTGAGACAGGAGGATCTTGAGTTCAAAGCCAGCCTCAGCAATGGCGAGGCGCTAAGCAACTCAGTGAGACCCTGTCTCTACATAAAACACAAAATAGGGCTGGGGATGTGGCTCAGTGGTCGAGTGCCCCTGAGTTCAATCCCTGGTACCAAAAAATAATAATAATCGCTGTCAGGCTGGGGTTGTGGTTCAGTGGTAAAGTGCTTGCCTAGCATGTGTGAGGCACTGAGTTGGAGCCTCAGCACCACATAAAATAAATAAATAAAGGTATTGTGTTCATCTACAACTGAAAAACAGGAATAGTGTATTGTTGGCCAGAGCCAGGAACAGTGGTACACACCTGTAACCCCAGCTCCTTGGAAGCTGAGGCAGAAGGATCACAGGTTTGGAGCCAGCCGCAGCAACTTCTTGAGGCCCTGTCCCAAAATAAAATTTTAAAAGGGCTGGGGGTACAGCTCAGTGGTAGAGCGCTTGCCTTGCTTGTGGGCTCGGTCCCTAGTCCCATGCATGTGTGTGCGCGCACATACGCACACACAAATAAAACGTCCCCTGGCTGTGATCAAGCCCCCCTCAGACGTGGCTAACCCATAACCACTGAGCCCCTCTGTGTTCCTGCTAGTCCCTGGTGTGGGGACTGGGCGGTGAGCGGGTGCGACCTGTTGTCTCCAGCAGATACTGGGGGCCATGGAGTCTCAGGTGGGGGGGGGCCCGGCCGGCCCGGCCCTGCCCAACGGGCCACTCCTTGGTACAAACGGAGCCACTGATGACAGCAAGACCAACCTCATCGTCAACTACCTGCCCCAGAACATGACCCAGGATGAGTTCAAGAGTCTCTTCGGCAGCATCGGTGACATCGAGTCCTGCAAGTTGGTTCGGGACAAGATCACAGGTGTGGCTACTGGCAGGTGGGAGGTCGGGGGCGGGAGGATGGAGGTGGCAGCTTCAGAAACAGATGTGAAGGGACAGGCTTGCCCTAGGTGGGGGGGTCTCAGGAGGAGTGGGGCCCAGTGGGACTCTGGGGTCGAAGGGGTCGTGGGGGGAACAGAGAAGAGTAAGGTTTGGCTGGGGAGGGTCAGCCTCTCAGGCCCAAGCCTGAGGGACACTGGCAAGCCCCAGCATGGGCAGGAAGGTCATTACCCTGGTCCTGCCACAGGGCAGAGCCTCGGCTACGGGTTTGTGAACTATTCTGACCCCAACGATGCAGACAAAGCCATCAACACCCTCAACGGCCTCAAATTGCAGACGAAGACCATCAAGGTCAGTGTCTTTATTCCCAGCAGCCGTCACCGCCCCCTCCTGCCTTCTCCAGCCTGCCTGTTGCCCACCGTCCATCCCCGAGGGGCCCGAGTCTCTTCTCCCTGGTTGGCTCGCCTGGCGATGGCTTTGCTTCTCTGAGCCTCAGTTTCTGTAGCTGTTAATGGGGAGAATTTAGCCCTACCTTCTCTAGAGGCTCAGGAAGTCAGCCAGGCCCTGGAGGTGGGGCAGGGTGACCAGGGTCCTCTGGGCAGCTCCCTCCCTGTCTTTGTCCTGGAAATGGAGGTGGGGGCCCATCTGCCATCTGGGGCCTAATTAGGGTCTGGGAGGGTGGGATTAGGGAAGGCCCTTCCCCCACCTTTGTGCAGTGCCCCTCCCCCATGGCTCCACTCTCAGCAGCTGCAGCTGGGACCCTACAAGCCCAGGTTCCCTTGGGGGGGGATCACCATGGAAACCCTTCTCTAAGTCCGCCTGGGGGTATACGGGCTCGGCCCTGTAAATCTGCTCCTGGACCCTGGGGGAGGTGGGTGGGGGCTGCCCATCTGGCCCCCGGTTTGGGAACAGAGGTACAGGAATCTCTTGCCCCCCCTCACTGGGGGCTGGGGAGATGAGGTCACGACCCGAAGGGCCCTCCAGGGCCAGCTGGCTTAGAAGTCCCCGGGGGCATGGGGGGGACACTGGTGTGTTGTTGCAGTCTGCGCCTCACTCGGAGCTGTGGAACTGGTTAGTGACTTGGTGGCTGTGACAGTGTCAGTAAAAGGCTGCCACCGTGGGTCTGGGTGCCAAAGACCTGCAGCGTCCCTATGGGTCTGTGGATCTGGAGTTACTGTGACAGGTGCTTAGTGCTGTACTGCAGCTCCCATGTGACCTGGTAGGGCACCATGGGTGTGTCTGGCTGTGACAGGGTGTTTGTGTGTTGCAGTGACATTGCGTGGGTGTGTCTACCCGTGCCCTGTGTTGGGGTGGAACGTGTGCGACATTGTGTGCTTGTACGGGGGTGACAGATGTGTCGTTCTTCCACCCTTACTGTAGTTCTGGAAGCCCCCTGAGTCATCATGAATGTGGCGATGGCCTTGTGACAACCTCCTGCTGGCTTTGTCCCTGTGCCGTGCAGGACAGTGCTTCATGGCCTCCTATGGGTCCCTGTGTGTGTTTCTGCCTGTGTGACTGTGTCGTCAGCTTGGGCCTGATTGGTCGCCCCGGCAGATTTGGACCAAAGTATTTCGAGCGCCTCGTGTACCAGGCTGTGTCCTGGGAGGACTTGGCCCAGCCCTGCCCGCCCTTGGGGACCCTGGTGACAGAGACACGGGAAAGGCCCATCAGACCTACCCACGCCCAAGCTCAGGCCCCTCTTTGTCTCCCCCCAGATCTGATCCATGAGCTAATCCTCACCCTTCAAAGCTTCCAGCCCTGTGGGGGAGAAAGAAAACCCTTAAATTCATGGCTGTGACTTTTAAATTTTTATTTATTATTTGTTTATTTATTAGCAGTGCTGGAGGTGGAACCCAGGGCCTCTCGCAAGCTAGGCTAGTGCTCTACCACCCAGCTACAGCCCCAGTTCCACGCCTGTGACTTTAAAAGTTACTATTGTAAAAATAACAGTGGCCCGTGTGGCTGGTTGTTTCCACAGGACACAGGGGCATGCAGTTGCATTAAGCAGAATCCAGCCCTTGGCCCACCAGTACCCTTACCAGTCTACCCCCAGCCTGCTGCATTTATTTCATTTGTTTTTTAAATTAGTTATTCCCAATGAAGTAATACACTTTCCCAACTCACTGCCCCAAACAACAGCCAGACCCTTGACAATGACCCTCATCTAAGCAGAGGTTGATTTAGAAGAAATAGAAAATAAGCCAGGTGCCTGCTGTCATCCCAGCACTTAGGGAGGCTGAGACAGGAGAATCGCGAGTTCAAAGCCAGCCTCAGCAATGGCGAGGCGCTAAGCAACTCAGTGAGACCCTGTCTCTACATAAAACACAAAATAGGGCTGGGGATGTGGCTCAGTGGTCGAGTGCCCCTGAGTTCAATCCCCGGTACCCCCACCCCCAAATAAAAGAATAGAGAATACACATCAGCAGAAATAAAGGAGAGGGGAGCCACGACCTGCCTCCCTCCCCAGTGGCAGGTCATCCAGTGAGCCTCGGGGGCGGGCCTCCAGACCTTGTCTCTAGAACATGGATAAAGACACAGTGAGATGGGGTCACACACTGCTGCAGCTTTGTAAATGGACTTTTCTTTCCCCTACTTCACAATGCTCACCACTGTTTCAGGAAAATAATGTACATGTCCACCATTTTTTTTTTTGTTTTTTTTGGTACCAGGGATTGAACTCAGGGGCACTCGACCACTGAGCCACATCCCCAGCCCTATTTTGTGTTTTACATAGAAACAGGATCTCACCAAGTTGCTTAGCGCCTCGCCATTGCTGAGGCTGGCTTTGAACTCGTGATTCTCCTGTCTCAGCCTCCCTAAGTGCTGGGATTACAGGCTTGCACCACCGCGCCCGGCTACATCCACCATTTTTAAAACAGCTGCAGAGAGTATCAGTGTTGGGCTGGACTCTAATTAATGACATGAATTGAATGATAGGACTAAACCTGTATAATTCACAACTGAGAAAAATACTTTGAGAAAGAGGAATAGAGGTGTGAGTGGGGAACCACAAGCAAATGGCAGGGGACAGGGAGCATGTTTCAAGTGAGACCTGGAAAAGAAAGCGAGGGAAGAGAAGAATAGCATGTGCAAAGACCCTGAGGCTGGAACTTGCACGGAGTGTTTGAGGAAAGTGGAGGACACCTGTGTAGTTAAATCAGCGCAAACAAGGGGAAGAGTCAGGGAAGATGAAGGCACAGCAGTGATAGGGCAGAGTGTGCAAGGCCTTGTGGGCTACAGGAAGACATTTAGCTTTAATGCTGAGGAAGGTGGGAGCCATGGAGGGTTCTGTGTGGAGGAGGGACTTGACCTGCCTAAAGTGTTCACAGGCGCCCTCTGGCTGCTGTGGGGGGAACACACTGAACGTTGAACGTGGGCGCCCAGGTGGTGGGTGGTGGAAGCTGGACCAGGGTGGAAGCAGGGTGGGTGTGCAGATTCTAAACAATAAGGAAGGTGCAGCCGACAGGGTTTATGGTGGATTCAAAGAGTGAAGGACAGAGAGGTGTTGAGGACACCCAAGGCTGGAGACTTGGGCACCAGAAGGACACACTGCCATTACTTAAGTCAGACAAGGTTGGGGGCACTCCCAAGCCAGATGCAGCCATGCTGAGCATGAGCACCTGTGACACCCCCATGTCACCCTCTGCCTGTGACACCTGCCTCCAGACAGATGTCACCCCACAAGTCTACAGATCAGGGGCAAGGACTTTTTTGGGGAACATTCGGGAATTGGCAACATGGAGCTGGTGGCCAAAGACCTGAGCGACCCCAAGGGGCCCAGCATAGCCAGGAAGAGAGGGCCAGTGTCGTGGGCCCACTCTCCAAGGGAGGGGGAAAAATTAAAGGATATTAAGTGTGTGCTGGGCATTGCAGGGTCCCCAGAGAGACTTGTGATCTGAGCCGAGTGGCTATCTTTTTTTTTTTTTTTTAATTTTTTTTTTTAGTTGTAGATGGACACAATATCTTTATTTATTTTTATGTGGTGCTGAGGATCGAACCCAGTGCCTCACGCGTGCAAGGCAAGCGCTCTACCACTGAGCCACAATCCCAGCCCCCCCTTTTTTTTTTAATATTTATTTTTTAGTTGTAGGCGGACAGAATATCTTTGTTTTATTTTTACGTGGTGCTGAGGATCGAACCCAGTGCCTCACACGTGCTGGGCGAGCACGCTGCCACTGCGCCATAACCCCAGCCCCCGAGTGGCTATCTTGACTCCCTCAGGTGGCAGTTTCCTGTTCCCCACTCTATGTAAAACCACGTTGTCACAGCCACGCCCCTCCCCCGTGACATTTGGCCCCACAGTGACAACTGAAAAGGTGTTTATGGAAAGAGGGGAGAGATGTCACCACAGCTCTGTGAAATGGACCTTTCCTCACTTGTCCATCTGATGCCCTCGCCCAGGTGTCCTATGCCAGACCCAGTTCCGCATCCATCCGGGATGCTAACCTGTACGTCAGCGGGCTCCCCAAGACCATGAGCCAGAAGGAGATGGAGCAGCTCTTCTCCCAGTACGGTCGCATCATCACCTCTCGCATCCTGGTGGACCAGGTCACAGGTCAGGCTGCGCAGAGGGTGCGCCTGGCAGGGGAGCAGGGCAAAGGCCCTGGGGTGGAAGCCAAAGGGAGCAACTGCCAATGCCAGGGCGAGAGACGGGGAGGTGGGGAGAAAGCCACCCAGGAAGGGACGGGCCTCCTGAGGGCTGCCCTCACACTCCGGCAGGTGTCTCTCGGGGTGTGGGATTCATCCGCTTCGACAAGAGGATCGAGGCCGAGGAGGCCATCAAAGGACTGAACGGGCAGAAGCCGCTGGGTGCGGCGGAGCCCATCACGGTCAAGTTCGCCAATAACCCAAGTCAGAAGACCGGGCAAGCCTTGCTCACTCACCTCTACCAGTCGTCCGCCCGGCGCTACGCAGGCCCCCTGCACCATCAGACGCAGCGCTTCCGGTGAGCCTGCTGCGCCCACCTGCTCGCCCCAGGCCCCAGGCCAAGGGCTCGGGCTTGCAGCCCAAATCCCCGAACCCGCTCCCCTACACCAGGCTGCCCCGGGCAGAAAGGGCAACCATGTGGGCCTGTCAGGTGCTGAGGGCTTCACACGCAGCGGTGGGGAGCCTGTGGGCCCCGTGACGGGCATTATTATTACTGTGATGACCAGGTGCTGGAAATCGAACCCAGGAGCTCTTCCCAGGCTTT